>BPLS01026951.1:0-12553 GCA_019656275.1 Rhododendron kiyosumense
TTATGTATATCTTCAACAAGCTCCCTCACGTGTAGCCAGACTTTTTTCCATATGCAGGCCAAACACGTGTAAATATTTTTAACTTTAGCTGGACTATGAGATTCAAATACATGCAGGATCTATTGCCTATTCTGAAACCATATTAGATTGTTAACAACCAACCCATCTAAAAACTTAAGTTGTTAGAGATAGTGGCAACTTTATTATTTATACTCAACACCGCAAAGCCTTCACCGATGTGAGGGCCAAATTAAGGAAATTAAGGTTCTACCACGTGCTACAAGCACTTAAGAGTAATATTGTCCAACCTAAATCGAATTCTCTTTTGCAATATTGTCAACCCTAAAAAAAAGTCTTTATTGCCTCTATATTCATATTGCAACAGAAGATATGAAATAACGAAAAAAATAAAATATAATTAAAAGAAGGGATGGAAAGGGAAATAGAAAGAGAAAAAATAGGCACAAACCTTTTCGGGGAAAAGAGATAGGAAGCCGAAATGGTCATCTCGCTTTGAATTGGAAGATAGATTATCATTGTTGTGAAAGAGGAGGTTGACCTGTGGTATATCTTTGAGGCATAGTTCTTTTAATTGAGGGAAATCAATCTGGTCGATCCCTCTGCAGAAACCCACAAGACTTGGTAGCTTCACAAGCTTCAAGACTTCCAGCTTCGGGAACTCGATTCTGTTGGCTGCAGCATGCACGTCTTCTTGTTGATCCTTCCAAAAAACTTCTTCCATCATACCACAGGAGCTTATGATGAGACGTTTGAGTTGAGGAAGACATCCTACAATTGGTAGCTGGAAGAGATTTCCCAATCTTCCACAATTTTGGACTCGGATAAGAGTTAGTTCCCCAAAGGAACGCGCTGGGACTGGGCCGCCGCATATCTCTCTTAAATTCATCAGCCCAAGGAGATCTAATACCTTCAGGATAGGGAAAATAGCAGGAGCTTGAGCAATAGGTAGGTGGACCGGATTCATTGTATTGGCGAGACATTCTGGTGTTTCACATCTTCTGATTCTCAGTAACTTCAGTAATTTCAATTGTTGGAGTCCATCAACCCCATCCCAGGTTAGTAACGGTTTTACCAAATCATTGCATCCTTTCCCCTCAAGAACTAGGCAATCACTACTCCTTAACAACAAATCAATTCCTCCGCGATTTAAAGGGATCGGAATCGACGATTCGACCCTAAACACCCTTTCGCAATCACAGATGTCATCATCCATCTCCTTGTCATCGTCATCCATCTCATCTTCGAGCTCCTCATACCAGATGTCATCATCCATCTCCTTGTAATAATCCTGGACTATAATAACCTTGTATATTTTAAGTTTGCTAAATATTCGGGCTTTTGGAATAAGTACATCGCTTCTTATAACGATCTCTAAGGTATTTAAATTGGACAAGAACTCTAACTCTCGTAAGTTTGCGTTTCTTCCTTCTTCTTCCTTGCCTTCTCCTTCCCAATCCTTAAATTTGCCGCCGACGTATAGTTCTTCTAAATTAACCAGGCGTGCTATGACATTTGGCGGTATTCTCTTTAGTCGTTTATTGCCTGTCAAATCTAACAACCTTAAGTCAACCAGTTTCCCTATTTCTTCTGGCAGCTCCTCCATCCATGAATTGCAAAAGCTGAGAGTTTTCAGACTAAAGAGTCCTTCAAATTCAAATACATTACCCAACTCGCATTGAAAATATGATAGAGACAACGTGCAAAGGTTCCTCAAGGAGGATGGAAGTGCCAAGGTGCCCCTAAAATTTTTGAGTACCAAAACTTTGAGTTTTCCCATCCCCTCAAAAAATTGACACGGTAGTTTCTCAAGGTTCAAGCAATCTAACAGTAAAAACTCAAGATTTGGGCATGTCAATCCTTTAGGAAGCTCTGTAATTTTCCTTGATATCAACGAGATGGAAGTATAACGTTCATACGTGTCCTTCTTTGGCCACTCAGATACTTCACCATGGATTACTAGAGCCTTATTTTTAGATATGCCCATATCGCGCACTACGTCATGAACTTTTACACGCTCTTCTTTATTTTCACCGTCTAGCAGTAAATAACGGCTCTTAAGATCATCAACAATAAGAAAAACTTGACACCTTACTTTTCCCATTTCATTGATTCCGTCAAAAAGTGATAACCCCAATCCATATCTTGCCAAATCTTCAATTCGGATATCATTATCCTCTTCAAATAAGCAACAAAGCAAAAACAGGCGCTTAGCTTTCTCATCTTCTAAATATTCGTAACTTAGCTCCAAACTTGAATACAAACGCTTATCCGCTGGAGTGCTGATTGCACAAGTTAGCCGACCAAGCATGCCTTCCCACATCTCCTTAATAGCGTATCCCCCACTTTTTTTTGAAAGTGCACTTCCAATAAGTACTAGAGCAAGCGGTAAACGTCCACATTCATTCACTATTTGTTTGGCTATCAGCTGCAAATCCGGAGCATCAGCCGAATCACCAGCTTTCTCCCTGAATAGTTGCCAAGCTTCGTCTTTTGACAAGACTTCAAGAGGGATCTCCTTTTTAGTTTGTAGATCATGCCATAGATCTTGAGTCCGCGACGTGTAAAGCAATTTGAAATTCTTATCAGCACCTTCTAAAGGGATTCCCATGGCTTGTAGGTCAAATTCTGCCCAAATGTCATCCAGTATAACAAGGACTTTCTTGTTATCCTGTAGAAGTCTCCTACGGAGCCAAGCAGCTCTCAATATCGAGCTCATTGTGTCATGAAGATTTTTCAAACCAAGCGTTTCGGCAATGCAAGCCTGAACGTAAGCCTGAACGTCAGTTAGGTTTGGCTTTTGCGAGACAACGGCCATTGCGACTTCGTCAAAGTGATGATCTTCCTTCGCTATCTTTGCAACTTCCTTCACCAGAGTTGTCTTGCCCACACCTCCCATCCCGCAAACCCCAATTAAGTTGATATCATCATGCTTCAGAGCCTTAATGATCTCTTCCATGTTGAGCCTTCGAGACTCAAACCGCATAAAATCTCTATTGGTGATGGTCTCCAAGCCTGGAAGAGGTGAGTTGTAAGATGGCAGAATCTGAGTATACTGAACACCAACATCCCTGAGGTCAATGAGAACCTTGATCTTCGTCACGGCTTGCATGCTCAGGGAGTAACGCAGTTTGTGATTGGAGCACCACCCATTTAAACACCCTTCCTCAACTTTTTCCATGTCTTCGATAATTCCCTTAACCTCAGTGGTGACCTCATTCACGCTTTTCAGCCATGCCTCAATATCAGGTCTGACGTCCCACGCCTGTCTACGGATTTCAACCGCTCCCATTTGAACCACTTGTCTTGTTGCTTCCAACTCTCTCAATTTTGTATCAAGCTCCGTGATGTGGCTATTGAAGCCGCACAGGTATTTGAATTGTTGCTTTATTGGAGCAACCAAGCAACCTCCGATTCCACTCATAAATCCTTCCCCAATTTTCTCCAAATAGATAAGAACAAGTGCTGCAGCCATCTCACTTCTTTTGATATTTTCTCACTTTTTTATTTTTTAGAATTTTGATGTTTCTCCTTTGGTAATGATAAGAAATTAAAATAAAAAGAAAAAGATGGAAAGACAAACGACACAGCAAGAACGAAAGCAAATAGCACTGCAAGCTCAAAATAAAAGCGAAGGTACAGGAATCAAACGGGAGGAGTAAAACTAGTCGGGGAAGAAAGCAAACTGATCAAGAAGAAGAAAGCAAGATTAATATATAGCCAAATTAAAGATAGCAACAATGAAAGCAAATAGCAGACATGAATACAACCCTACAATTAGACGGTGGAAAAGAGAGTCTCAGGGAGAGGAGAGAGAGTGAGAGTGAGAGAGAGTTCCCCAAAGGCACAGGGGAATACCGAAGCAAGGAAAATGAGAAGTCACTCCAGTTGAGTAGCTTCAACCCAATCAAGATCAGCACAGAGAGAGAGAGAGAGAGAGAGAGAATGAGATTCTTCAGAGAGAGAGTGAGACAATGAATGATGAGCACATTGAGCAGTGACTCCAATAGACAGAGTAGCTTCAACCCGACCAATGACGAGCGCTAATGTGAATTCGCAAACCTTCCACTCCCCCTCCTCAATGGAGAAATTTTGTTGCAAAGAGGGTACTACGTGGTGCCATTTGCAACACATCCGAGCCATTCAAACAATGCAATGGACGGTTCGGATTGAAGTAATCATTTCCTTTTCTTGTTTCTTTTTTGTAAATATGTTTGGTACCTTCCAATTCCGGCCATCGGTTATATTTTTGGATGGTTCGAATGTGTTGCAAAGGTACCACGTCAACGGTACCCTCTTTGCAACCAATAATTTCTCCCCTCAATGATCAACTGCCAATTATATGGAGTAACTTTTTGTCATGCAGGAATACTAATACTAGTCCGTGCCTACGGCACTACATATCCCTTTTGCAAGGGGATGACAGTTATATGATTTAGATACAAATCATGGGCACTTAACCTGAAAGTGGGAGGATGCTCTATATATAGCCTTTGGATCAAATAAATCTAAACTGTTCTAATAACTTGTCCACACACCCTTCTGTTTTATAATAGAGATTGTTTTTTAAAAATAATTTTCACACTTTTTTTTTATCTTTGTCTACATAAATATACAATATTGTTCTTGAATACATAAAAATGTGTATTGCTATAAAATGCAAATTGCTGTTGATTTGATAGACCTAACACATTTGGCAACATAGTTTAATTACTGCAATAAATACTTATGCACATAAAGAAAAGTCTGACCAATGTGTTTTACTACGTGTCTATGACAAAAATAATTGTACCCATCAAAAGCAGTGGAAAAGTTCCTGCCTTTCCAAAAAAAAAAATAGTAAAATCAGATGCATTAAACAAAATGGTTCGATTAATATTTTCTTATAGTACTAATTTTTCTTTGATCTCCTATTTCCTTATGTACTACTCCTGTAATTGTCTACAAGATACTTGCCACGTGCATATTTGATGTAAAGTTTCCATTCTCTACAGGCCAATCGCCATCCTCAAGTGCGAATGGAATCAATATAAGCATGCTTTTTCACGGGCCCTTAAAAAAAATATTTTATATTTAATGAACGGTCTGAATTATTTGTGCGGAATCTTGAATGAACCCACACAATGACCTCTGCACAGTTATTGTGCATATTTGCTGTGCAAATAGACTTTTTGTTTACTATTTTTCTTATTCGAAGCGCTCTACAAGTTTTGAAATTAATCTGCTTTGTTTCATTGGCTTCAATATATATATATATATATGCCGCATCGATGTACGGATTTAATAGAGTAATTATTTGGGTTACCATTGATTATATATTTTCATAATCGACTAAAAATAAGTTGAGAGTGATAGTCAGATTTGTTAAAGTATCAAGTGAGAATTCAACTTAGCATTGTAGTACCATCCTCATGCTTGGGCTGAATATGAAATTGTCATATCGTAAGTTATATTTTGGGTCCTTAATATAGGTGTGCCCTATCACTTTGTAATAATTTGATCAACTGCAATAATGCAACTATATTATATTTCGATTAGGATTGTTTTAAAAAAATAGGAGTAAATCCACCCATTGTAAGTGGGGGAAAGTTTCTCTCAAGTACAGCAATGTTAGGTAACTAGCTACTTACAGGTAGTTTTTCAATTTAGCTAGTTTTAATTTTTTGATGCCAAGAAAATAGAAATTAATGATACTCCAACACCTCAGCCAAAGAGTTTTGCCCCGACACACACCACTATTTGTAGGAGACGTCACCACCCTTACATTGGGACGACCAAAATTAAAATCTCACAACATGTGGCTGATGTTAAGAGTATGTTTAACCCCAATAGAGCTATGGGAGATCTTGCCGGAAACCTATCTGTGCTGTTGAGATTTACATTTTAATGGGATCGTTACTGCAGTTTTGTGTCTAATGGAGTGGAGCTAAAGGATGATCGCTTTTCTCAAAGGAACCTCAAGCTGTCCAAACTCCAAAGGTTTGAAGAAGATGTCTTCGGCTACCAAAGGAGTTCATTTTGCTGAATTTTGGTGACTTCCAACAGATGATTCTGGGATGATGGTTGGATGGCCTATTAGTTTGTGGTTTTATTCAATTATTATTGAATGTATTTTTTTGCTTCTCTCTTTCCTAGGTCTTATATGGACTTCAATCTTTGAAGCGTATATTTGACCTTCTCTCGATATATCATTTGTCGAGTTTCTTAATAAAATTTTGTTACTTATCAAAGGAAATAGAGCTATAGGCCGTTTGAACTCGGGTCTTGTCCAACCAAATCTAAGTTTCCACCGCTAAACAAACCCCTGATTGGTAGCTAGTTACTTTCTATATAAAGGTTCATTTCAACAAGCTCAATTATCTACTATTCTTTTCACTCCAACAAGCTTATGCTCCCTCTCTGTCCCAAATTATTTTTCCCTCATTGCATTATAACTGGATTAAAATTGATAACATCTTTTAATTGGTGAATTTTTTATTTGCAATATAAATGATGTAATTTGATGGATATCTCAATTAATCATTTCAACCAAAACATTTAAAATCATATATAATTTATATATCAAACAAAATTGTCAATTTAAACAAGGCACAAATTCTCGAAATAGACTAATAAATTGGGACGGACATCATGGACAGAGTAGTAATATTCCCTTACCTTTTGGTAGAGAACATTTCCAACCAATTAGGTCAAATGTGGCATATATGGCATATCAAGTGATGAATTTGCATTTGAACCAATTTCAACTCATACGTCAATTGCTTAGGTGTAATTTGACATCTATTCCCACATGTCAAATTTGACATATGACATGTGAATTCAAGACCAATATGATGAAATATTTTCCGAAATGCCATGAATATATTCAATGCGATTCAAGTGATATAAATTGTACACACCCGAACTGTGTTGTGTATTTTTTTCTACTGCCCTAAAACCGAAAATATCTATCAAATAACTTATCACCATGAGTAGGGGAGAAAAATCCAATCTTTGGAAAAAGAATGTGAACAAGAACAATAAAGATATTGATACCGATCGGTGCCATACCGACCGGCTATCAACGGCCGCGCCAGATCCATTCTGGCCATCGAACGGCTGATCCAAGTTATCCAAAAATTCTAAAAAAAAATGAGTGCGCTCATGCGAGAATTAACAGCATTCGATGTCTGTAGTTGTTAGATCCAAAATGGGGTGTTTGGATCGAGCAACTACATATATCGGATGCCGTTGATTTTTGCATAGGTCCACTTGTTATTTTTTTCAGAATTTTTGAACGGCTCAAAACAACCGTCCAATGACCAGAGTGAGCCCGATATGGCCATTGGTAACTGGTTAGTATGGCACCGGTCAGTACCCATTCCAGTACTGTTGGAACAAGAATCACCATTATTATGAGATGAAATTCTCCAGTGAGTAAAATCTTGCCCAAGCTTGTCTTTTGTCACTTCCCATCAATCAATAATGAAGGGCCCAACCCTAACTTTTATTAGTAATTTGGTTTTCAGCTGTATTGGGTCCGTTTTGAACATGGTTTTTTCGGAGGACGCAGAAACCCGGGTATAAATGAATTTGAAATAAAATGAAACCGTACAGAGGTAAGTGGCCGAATTCATCATTCTAGAATCTAAACCAAGCATGAAATTTTGACCATCATATTATTCATCATTCTAAAATCTACTCCCCGTCTAAATTTAATTGTTCCTAATTCTATTCTAATCTGTTAAAAAATAAATTATATCTTTGAATCCGTAAGAAATTTCATATCGAATATGGATCTTGTTTGATAGATCTCGATTAGTTCTATAATATAATGTTTTCAAAATCAAGTAAAACATTATAAATTAAAAGATATAATTGATTGAAAAATGGCACGAGCTACAAAAAAAGATTATTAAATCCGGATGAAGGGAGTACTTTGTTTATATCTCACAATCTATAATATTTTATATATTTTCAATATGGATCTTGCTTGATAGATCAATTTATTTTTTTAAACAATGTTTTCAAAATCATAAAAAACAGATTGTGAGATATAGACAATTTTTTGGAACGTTCTAAAAATAAACATGCGTAACAAAGTGAGACGGATGAAGTATTATAATTTTTAGTGTTCATGGACATGGGCAGAGGTATTAAGGGGCCACAGGCCGCAACCTCACCGAAGAATTGTTTTTATAGTAGAACTTATTTCACTTTTTTGTTTTATAGTAGAACTTATTTCACTTTTTTCGCGTTTGTTCATTTTGTACCAAAATTTTTCGACTTTCGGATTCTTCTAGTCGAGACGAATTGGAAAAGTAAAAAAAATTTATTTTTACCCAAATATTTTGAACAATGACCACTTTAACACTTTTAAGTAAAAAAAGTTGATTTTCTTACTTAAAATTAAGTGGTCCTCATTCAAAACCTTTGGGTAAAAATAAAAAAAAAATTATTTTTCAGATTCGTCTCGACGAGACCAATCAAAAAGTCAAAAAGAATTGGCGCAAACCTAACAAATAAGAAAAAAATTCAAATAAAGACAAAATCAAAACTTTGTCTAAAAGTTATGAAAGGCTTAATTGTAATTTTGTCAAGTATTTAAAGTCAATACATAAAAATCCATCTTTAATTTGACTATATGGAACAAATTTACCGTCAATATTCATGGATTCTGGGTATAGTACCAGTAAAAAAGATAAATGGGGGTGGGGACTCTCCCTCGGGCTTTTGCCTCTGAATGAGGCCAAACGTAATAAAAAGGGGTGGGTTTTTTTTTATCACAAAGGGGTGGTTGGAGTGGTAACTTTCAAAGTGAATATTAAGAAGGAGTAATTAATACTGTAAGGTCAGCTGTTAGACAGTGGCATTACCCATTTCCTTATCCACAAGAAATCATGCTGGGACGAATGGGTTTTTACCACGTGTTACTTTGCTATAGCCTGTTTTGTTAAAGTATTGGGTGAAATTTGATCAACTGCAATAATACAACTATATTATATTTTTGATTAGCCTTGTTTTAAAATAATTAATAGTATATCCGCCCATGTAAGTAAAAGATTCAGAAATTGAAACGTTTGCTATTTTAAGTTTGAAATTTTCAGTTGAGCCCTTCAATTGGATCGCCTCCGCCTTTGAAATGAGGGGTAATTTGGTTGATTTTTGCTTACCACGCTTTCTTCAACGCACATATATATCGTGGTCCTTCCTCTTCTTTGATTGCATTCTTGATTTCTTGATTGTATGTACATGTTTCCACTTTTTTCACGCGTCTTTCTTGCCATAAATTGGAATCTGAGGTTCTACAATTGTAGTGCCCTTGTTACGAGTGTGCTTTTTACTTTGCTCCCGAGGTGTTTGTGGTCATTTTATCACGAATTTCATTGCCTTTGAATTCCATTAATCTTCAGCTCAAACTTTCGGGGTATCTCTTCATCAAAAGACTTCAAAAGTTGTCTTTGGATGATAGAGAGAATTGGGTCGTGACTCCCTACATTTTACAGCCAAATGCCTTTTTCTTGTGGATCACAGGAAAGCTAGCTAATAACCCACCTAGTACTGAGCATTGGAAAAAAGAGCATTGACAAAAACTTCCCCCCAATTTCATTTTTGCTTCTTCATGTTTTGCCTCCTGTATTGCAGTGATAGGTAATTACTTAAAATTAGTTTTTTTTTTATATTTTATAGTAGATAGTAGGAGTAATAAAAAAGGACGGGGGTGGGGACTCTCGCTCAGGTTTTTGTCCCTGAATGAACGAGGCCAAACGTAATAAAAGGGGTGGTTGGGACTTGGGGTGGTTGGAGCTGGAACTTCAACCAAAATGAATGAGGCCAAACGTAATCTGCTTTGATCCATTTGCTACAAGATATATATACAGTATCATCATATAGTATCACATGATAAATAAATATAAGGATTTAAAAATTATCTGTGTTGTCGTTGACTACGTATATTTTTATGATCGACTAAAAGTAAATTGAAAGTGATTTTAGATAGTCTAATTTGTTGAAATATTGGGTCAGAATTCAACTTAGCATTGTACCATCCTCGTGCTTGAGCTAAATATGAAATTGTAATATCCAACAACTTATTATTTTATTTTATTTTTTAAATTAAAGGAAAAAAGAGGGTTGGGTGAAATTGGTGGGTTGCCAAATTATGTCCGATTTTTCCAATTGAATCCCTGAATCAGGATGTCCACAATGCCAAATGCGGGGTCTAAATCGTCTTTTCCTATACGTAAATGCCTCGCACGCGCTGTTGGCGTGTTCGGCCAAATGACCGGATTTTTCCATTTGGTTTCTGCTGGGATTGGGAATCAAATTATTGCATGTGGAAAAAGAGACCTGTATAAAAGACTTTTGTGTTGCTAGACAAGATGGACTTCACAGACTTTTACAAGTCTTCCAATAGGAAAAGGCGTAAACACCCTCACCGCTTGCTCTGCCTCTAGCTTAGTGAGTGGGGGTATTTGGGTATCTCCGGACACAAAAAATCTCTAAAAAATTGGCCTAGGGTCCACTATAGCATGTTTTCAACCCACTAGGTCCACTGATCAAGTTTCTAACCCACTAGGTCCACTAATATGTATTTGATAAGGCATAAAGTCCACTACATTTAAAAAGGGAAATAGTGCCTGACAAAATTACCCTTTCCATTCAAATCCCATACTTTTAGCCCATTATCCCCCATTATTAGTTCTACGTTTGAAATCCCAACAGTTACGTTAGAATAGAGAGACAGAAGATTCTCCTTTTCTGATACACTATAAATAAAGTTATTGTACAGATATAACGTTATATACTCGTTCATCAGTTCACATTTAACGTGAGATACTTATATTTTACGTTATATACTCATTCATCAGCTTGCATGTAACGTTATATAACAAGTTAACATCTGAACGTACATATATTAACATAAAATGGTATATGTTCTATGTTTTTTTTGGAGTTTCGCTGCACATAAACTCTCATATAACATTATATTTTTACTTTATTGAATTGGTCCGCGCAGCGGCCTTAATGACTTGCTTCGAGTAACAATATATGTTCCTTTTTTTGTTGGGAGGTACACAAGTCAGCAGCTTTCATATAATGTTATATGTTCTATTTTTTTTGGAGTTTCACAGCATAGAAACTCACATATAACGTTATATGTTCTACTTTATTGAATTGGTCCACGCAGCGGCTTCAGTGACTTGCTTCGAGTAACAATTTATGTTCCTTTTTTTGTTGAGAGGTACACAAGTCAGCAGCTTTCATATAATGTTATATGTTCTATTTTTTTGGAGTTTCACAGCATAGAAACTCACATATAACGTTATATGTTCTACTTTATTGAATTGGTCCGCGCAGCGGCTTCATTGACATACTTCTGATAACCGTATATAAATAATCTTATATATGTTTACAATGCAAAAACAAACAAAGAACTTTATATGTATTACTTTGCCATATAAATAAATACACACAAAAAAACATAATAAGTGTGACAAAAAATAAACATATAGCCTTATAACGTTATACATGAAATTCTGTCATTTCTAACTCTTAAAAAAAATGGGAAAAAAAAGAATAGGAGATCTTGTAACTTCTTTCCCTTTGTCACCGTCGCCTTCTTCACAGTCGACTTCACAGGTAACTTAATATTCTTCACCCCTTGAACAACTGCACAAATAATAAGTCAGTAAAGCCGCTGCGCGGACCAAGTCAATAAAGTAGAACATATAATGATCAGAGCTTGATATAACCATATCTACTCGCAATCAAAACCCTAACTTAATTTATTCAAACCATTTATATAACCATATATACGATGAGAAACATAAACTGCTCAGAGGAGGGTCTCAGAGTTTGATATAACCATATCTACTCGCAATCAAAACCTTAAATTAACATATATGTTTATTACAAAGTCCAGTTCATTATAGATAATGTTATATGAGCAGGTTTGTTAAGCCGCTGCGCGGACCTGAATATATAACCATATAATCATATTAAAGCAGTCCACATATAATGTTATATATTATTAAGATTGTATATAACGTTATATATATATATATATCAGAAACTATATATACATATATGCAAAAGCGACAGAACATCATATAATGTCTCATGAGACAGTATATCGTATATAACGTTATATAAATCAGAAACTATATATACATATATGCAAAAGCGACAACACATCATATAAAATGTCTTACGAGACAGTAGATCATATTGCTATATATATGTATATATGCAAAAGCGACGAAGGGCGACGATCGACGACAAAGGACGATGGCGAGGAGGAGTGCGGTGTCAGCGACGAAGAGCGACGATCGACGACGAAGGAAGTCTGGGACGTGGGTTGATCTCTACTTTTCGTCTGTTGATCTCGTTGTTGGAGTGACGACAGCAATCGAGTGCTTGACGACGGCGACGGAGACGACGCCGGTATTTGAGTGCTTGAGGACGGCGACGACTCAAGTGGTTGAAGACGAACCGATTGGCTAGGGTTGGGAACTGGGCCTTTCTTCTGAAAAAGGATGAAACAGATGAAAAT
>BPLS01026951.1:17553-62379 GCA_019656275.1 Rhododendron kiyosumense
TATATATATAGTCCGGATCAGGTCAGGACTCCCTGACCTGATTTCGGTCCGCACCTCCCTTTTCTTGATCGAATTTCGATGATTCGAGTCATTCAATATGTTCAGAACGTGATTTTAAGAGTACCCGCGAGAAATCGGCAAAAAAAGTGATCGGAAAGGGTTTGATCTGAATAGTTTTTTATTCAACCTTTCAATAAAAAATTGTTCAAATCAAGCCCTTCCCGACCATTTTTTTGTCGATTTCGTATGGGTACCCTTAAAATCACGTTCTGATCACATTGAATGGCTCGGATCATCAAAATTCGATCGGAAAAGGGGAGTTGCGGACGGTGCGGTACGGTCCAGAAGAGGTCCGGACTGTATATATATATAGTACCACATATGTGTAAGAATTTGATGATTATTTGGGTACATAAGGAAAATTCAAAAATAATTGACAACTAACGGGCATGACATCTCATTTTGTGCATGGAAGCATCCACCTAGTCATAAGTTATATTTTGGTTCCTTAATACGTGTGCCCCGTCACTTTGTCATTTGATCAACTACAATAATGCAACTATATTATATTTCTATTAACATTGTTTTTTAAAATAATAAGGAGTATATCCGCCCAATGTAAGTCAAGGAAGCACTTTGGCAATTGAAACCCTCGCGCACTTTAGGTCTGAAATTTTAATTCCAATCCTTCAATTGGAGTGCCTCCGCCTTTGTTACGGGGTAATTTGGTCAATTTGCTTTCTTCGACGCACATATCTTTGGTCCTTACATATCTTCGAGTGCATTCTTGATTGTAGCGTCTCCGCTTTTTTATTCCAATCCTTCAATTGGAGTGCCTCCGCCTTTGTTACGGGTAATTTGGTCGATTTTGCTTACCATTTGGTCCTTGCATATCTTCGAGTGCATTCTTGATTTCTTGATTGTAGCGTCTCCGCTTTTTTCACGCGTCTTTCTTCCCATGTCATCAATTAAAATGTGAGGTTCTATGACCTAAGTGCTCCATTACGAGTGTGCTTTTTACTTCGTTTGGGGGGGTGGTTTTGTGGTCATTTACCGCGAATGCCTTTGGATTCCATTTGAAATCTTTAGCTCAAACTTTCCACGTTTCATCAAAAGGCTTCAAAAGTTGTCTTGACTCCCGACAGTACTTACAAAAGATAGACAGCCAATTGTTTTTTTCATGTGGATCACAGGATAGCTAGTACTGAGAATTGGAAAAAGAGCATTGAGGGAAACTTCCCCCCACTTTCATTTTTGCTTCTTCATTTTTATTTAGCTAGTTTTATTTTTTGGTGTCAAAAAAAATGAGTCGAATTAGGCTCCGTTCCGGAAATGGAATAAGAACTTATTTTTTGTTGAATAAGAACCCTTGTTCCTGAATAATAAGAAGGTTTCCACTTATTTGGAAGAATTTAGATAGGTGCCAATGGGTGCCGGGAGTGAAATCGCACCGGCGGCCACGCCGGGCAGTCTCCGGCCATCGGACGGTCGATCACGGAAAAGGGGTGCTCGGATCAAGCCCCCTACACACCTCGGATGCCGTTGATTCCCCCGCAAGCCCCCTTGGTTTTTTTTTTTAGAATTTTTGGACGGCTCGGATCGACCGTCCGATGGCCGGAGACTGCCCGGCGTGGCCGCCGGTGCGATTTCACTCCGCCGGCGCCCATTATCATAGCAACAGTCTTATTTTTTGTATAAGGCAACTTCAAGCTCAAAAATCATGTGTTTATGCAAATAATTTTCCAATCACTATGGATCTTGTTTGATAAATCTTATTGAGATCTTTAATACGGTGCAAAAAAAATTGATTTTTTTATTTTCATTTATATTATTTTTGAGTTTGAAAATGTGAAAGGAACTTTTGATTTGAATTTTGTGGAATGGCCCTTATTATTTTTGAATGAGAAGATGTAAAATAAGTACTTATTTTTTAAGAAGCGTTCCGGAACGGAGCCTTAATGGTACACAACACCTCCGCTAGAGAGTATTGTCCCATCACACACCACTTTTTATAAGAAATCTCACCACAATTACGTACGTTGGGACCGAAGTTAAAATCTCACCACATATATGTGGTTAATGTTAAGAGCATGTTTAGTCCCAATAGAGCTATAGAAATTTAAACTCGGGCCTTGTTCAACCAAGTCTAAGTTTTTATCGTTGAACCAACCCCTCAGTGGTAGCTAGTAATTACTTTCTATATAAAGGTTCATTTCAACAAATCTATTTATTATCTTCCATTCTTTTCATTCTAACAAGCTCATGATTCTTCTATCCTAATTTGTTTCTCCCTCATTGCATTCTAACTGAATAAAAAAATTGATAACATCGTTTAATTGACAAAATTTTTATATGCAATATAAATGATGGATCTCAATTATTCATATCAACCAAAGCATTTACCCCGCCCGTGTAGAGGGAAAAAATCAGATCTTTGGAAAAGGAATATCAACAAGATTCACCATTGTTATGATACTCCATCCGTTTCATATTGAGAGTTCACCACGAAAAGTCGTGCGATTTTTTAAATTAAAAAATCAACCACTTCTATGTATAATTTTTAAAATTTTTCTGCACCATATTAAAGTACTAATCAAGATCTTTAATACGGTGCGAAAAAATTTGAAAAATTATGCTTGAAAGTAGTTGATTTTTTGATTTAAAAAATGGTAAGAGAGAGAATGAGACCCTCAATATGGAAGAGAAGGAGTATGAAAAGTTCTCCGGTGAGATAATTTTGCCCAAGCATGTCTTTTGTCACATCCCAACACATTAATTTGGCCAAAGAACGAACATCAATCAATCAACCGTGCTACTTGCACAGATTTTTGTGCATATATATTTTTGTGGAGTTCATATCAAAATCTCAAAAAATTATCGGAACCGCTCATCTTTTTTAAAATATTTTTTGGAGAGTTCATGTAAAAAATTAGTTCTAACGGATATCAGTAAAGACTTTCTCAGAATTCGTAGAGCAAAGCAGAATGATTCACATTACGATTTCTGAGAAAGCCCTTATACCGATATCCGTTGGAGTTGGAGCTGATTTTTTACAAAAGCTCTTCAAAAAGTATTTTTAAAAAAATCAAAGGTTCGGATCATTTTATGGGACCCTGATATGAATTCCAAAAACATATATATACAAAAACATACATATGTGTGAGAATCATTACTTTTTCAGTGCATGGCAGAACCATCTCAGACCTTACTATCAATTTCTCACAGTTTTGAAATCCGGGGTATGATTGAGTTTTGAAATAAAATGAAAACCGTACAGTGGTAAGTGGCTGGTGCTGTTTCGTTTTTTATTAAAATTTTTCTTTTCAAAAAGAAAGTAATTTCAAATTCAAATATAATGAAAATAAAAAATAATTTTTTAATTTTTTTTCATATTAGTAAAAAAATTATTTATGTGAACACATAATTTTTGAACTTAAAATTACCTTTATTTTTTAAAAATTCTTTTTTTAAGAAACCGAAAGAGAGCCTGAATTCATCAATTTAGACCAAGCATTGAATTTACCGTAGATAGTGATGGATTCCGAGTATAGTTCCAGTAAAAAGGATGGATGGGGGTGGGGGAGAAATTTTTCAGTAGTGGGTCGGTACGGCTGACGTGATATCCGCTCATACCGTTAAGAGATTGTTTTTAATCCGAATTGTTCAAAATATTTTTGGACGATTCGAATGCGCCGAACGACACCACGTAGTATCCATCCGTCACTGGAAAAACCCCGAGGACTCTCCCTCGGGCTTTTGCCTCTGAATGACAGAATGAGTAATAATGGGGTAATTGTGATAGGACTCTCCCTCAGGCTTTTGCCTCTGAATGAGGCCAAACTTAATAAATTGGGTGGTTGTGATCAACAGAAGAGGAAGGGCCCATCTCACTAAACTTATTTGGGACCATTCCTTTCTAGTATTAATTACTCCAACCGTCCGATAAAGTTTGATATTTTTAAAAATGAGTATTATTTTTAAATTGTATATATTTTTTCATTCATAATATTTTGGGTGATTTTTTGAATTTTGTTTAATAGAACAAATTAAAATTTATCAAACAAGATCCATATTACTGATAAAAAATATTACAAATTAAAAGATATAATTAATTTTTTTATAGAACTGAAATAGTGAAAATGCCAAATTTTATGGGACAGTGGGAGTAATTTTCAAAGGGGTAATTGACAAGGAAAATACTATAAGGCCAGTTGTTAAGAGTGGCATCATCCATTTCCTTATTGTTTACACCCGTTTTTAGCACTCAGTCCTGGGTGAGCGTTGGAGGGCCATTTAATTATTGTTTAATTTAATTGGGCTGCAAAATGAAGTTATATTGAGTTAAAATTGATGGGCCAAAGTAATGTTTACTAGGGCCGATTAATTTTTACCCATTTCGGTCAAGAGATTCAGTTTATGGGTTGTGGACCATATTTTGTAGGGAAAATGACAGCTAATGACGTGTTTTGATAATTAATACCTGCCAAAAATATTTTCAGTATTGACAAGTGTTCTTAGCTTGTCCTTAATGGATATTAATTATCAAAACACATTTGAACCGTTATTTTCCCAATTTTGTAAAGATCAAGACGAGGCCCAATTAATTTATTATGGGAACAAGGCCTTGTATTGTTTGCAAGGCCCATTATCATGATTGGTTTTGCATCTGATGAAGTCTCGTGAGAAGAAAAAGAACAAGCTGATGGGAACATTCACCACATGGCCATTTGACTAGGTCAAATGGCCCATTACCTTTTAACTCACGAAAAAAGAAAAGGAAAATGACGTTTCAAAACGTGTTTTGATAATTAATACCTGTCAATTTTCCAAAAAGAAAGTGGAGATGGCCCGCTATCTTTCTAAATGCCCATGATCTGGAATGGGCATGTGGCTAAATTCTATTTACTTCTGTTAACCGTCCACTACCCCATGATCCCACGAGGTGGAAGTTACAGTGGATACATGGCATCACGAGGGAAGGCCAGCGAATTCCATCTGCATGCAAAAAAGCGAAGACCCTTGGCCTATAAATACTATAATCAAAAAAGAAAAAATGGTTCCTACACCAATCAAGCCCAGCGCTTAAATCAAAGTCTTTCCAGCGAAATAACTATTTTACTTTTCCTGTACCAACTCAATTACTTCATCAAGAAATTCGGGTTTTGCTTTTCCTTGTACCCAACTTTATTATTCCGACATAATAAAGTTCGTTTTTACTTTTATGTTGCTCTCTTTCCTATACGGTTAGGAAATAGCTAAATCCACGCTCGTTGTGGTAAAACCACGAACCATCACTGCAATCTAGCCCTTAGGTTTGCAGCACTTTCGCTGCATAGTTACGAAGTTAGAAAAGGGACGCCCAGTCCTTACGTTAGATGCGACAAGTCTTGGCACATCCGCGCTCAGTCCTTAAGCCATTTCGTGACCAAACACTTATCCACACGAAATCGCGACCGGACGAATGGGTTTTCGCCACGTGTTACTTTACTATATAGTCTATTTTGTTAAAGTATACTGGGTGAGAATTCAACTTAGCATTGTACCATCCTCATGCTTGGGCTGAACACGAAATCGTCATATCATAGGTTATATTTTGGTTCTTTAATAGGGGTGCTCTATCACTTTTTAATTTGATCAATTACAATAATTCAACTATATTTTGTTTCGATTAGCCTTGTTTTAGGAATATATCCGCCCATGTAAAAGAAGCACTTCCGCGATTGAAACTCTCGCCACTTTAGGTCTGAAATATTCAATTGAGCCCTTCAATTGGAGGGCCTCCACCTTTGTATAACAAGGGTAATTTGGTCGATTTTTCTTACCACACTTTTTTCAACGTGCATATCTTGGTCCTTACATATCTTCGAGTGTATTATTGATTTCTTGATTGTATGTACATGTCTCCCCTTTTTTTTACGTGTCTTTCTTCCCATGCTATTAATCGAAATGTGAAATTCTATTACCCTAGTGCCCCATTATGAGTGTACTTTTTACTTTGTTTTCCGGCGGGGTGTTTGTGGCCATTTACCACAAATTTCATTGCCTTTGAATTCCATTGAAATCTTCAACTCAAACTTTCGAGGTATCTTCATCAAATCAAAAGGCTTCAAAAGTTGTCTTTGGATGATAGAGAGAATTGGGTTTTGACTCCTGACATTATTGCTTCGTCGCAACCTAACCTCTTAGAAAGGTTCACATCCCGAGCATAGGGTTAGGTCGTTGAAAGCATAATAACCGGTAAGACCGGAATCGTTCTCACAAAGAAATCTTCTTAAGTGAATTCGGATTAGATGTAGCGTAAAGAGTTGCGGCGTTCAAGCCGCCAACTTTGATATTCGAATTGAATGATGATATTTAAAATTGGAATTTAAACTAGATTAGAGATGGTCGAGTCAAAGAGATTGTGTGACGTCCCACATTTTCAGATAAAAAAATATATATATATAATATTTTTGACACAAATAATTAAATCTTTCATTTTTCTTTTTCAAACTTCTTGCTATTAAAAAAAAAAAAGAATAATAATGTTGGGTTGATTGTGTAATTAGACTAGATAAGTATTAAATTTGAACGTGGGCAGTTTATTAAGATGAGGAAACGTATGAGAGGTAGGATTATTTTATTTCATACTAGGGTTATTTTATTCCAGGCAGTGAGATTAACGAGAGAGCTGCGGCAGTCGGGTTCTACTTGGCTTCTTGAAGTGGTAATTCTTTTCTATTAATCCCTTTTCCTTCTTATCTGTATAGGTTGATTTGGGAACCAATTTAATTAGTTGGGTTTTTGTTTGGTGGTGCCGAGTGATCAGAGAAAAGAGAAAGAGGGGCGGCAGTGGTGATTAATTTGAGCGTGCATATGGTGCTAGTTGTAGTGTGTGTGTCACGTTATACTCCTGGAATGCTGAAGGATGGAATCGGATGGTGGTCATTTATATGGTGAATTAGTTCTAGGTTTGGGCTTAATTAGCTGTTTAGTTACGTACTAAGTTAATGCTAATACGTGTTTTATATTACCAAATAGTTTTAGCAGTGGTCTGTTCTAATAGCTATCACGTAAATTAATTATCATTTTGTACATCTTTAATTCAGATTAGGTGGTTCATGCACGTGCGTTGCACATCGTGATATCATCGTTTTTGACCGAGGTGAGTGGTTAAGCATGTGATCCTTTTCTTGGAATCCTCTTGAGCCTATCGATTCTTGACAATTCGTTATTGCTTGTGATCCGATGATAATTATTCTTATTCGTTGCTCTCATAATTATTGACAATTGACGTACTCTTTGGCATACAAGGTTCATTGATAAAAATTAATAGGATTGTTGGATTGCCCTTATTTTTCTTGTTGTTCGTTCGTTGACTCCTTAATATTATTGTGACTCTGCAACGGCACGGGGAATAATCCTGGCCGGTCAGGTGACTCCGGTTCGCCGTTGTTCTTATGTGTTGGGACCATAGAATATGTTTATATTTATTAAAGTCCAAGGAAAAGACCCGTGAGATATCGTGGTGACTTTGGCCACTAGGGAAAAGACTTGTGAAATACCCTATGACTCTAGTGCTCAACGGATAGGGAAAAGACTTGTGGAATACCCTGTGACCCTATTCCGGATCGGTTTAGGGAAAAGGTCCCAGGCGCCATCCTGTGGTGACTCTAAATACGGTGTTGGATCCAACGGGCTAAGCCCTGAGAAAATATTTGGCAGTTGATGATGTGGTATTTGGTAATTGGTAATTATGGTTCCCACTCCGGTTTATACTTCCGTTATCATTGTTCATCGTTTGGATATTATTGGACTCATTGATTGATATAATTATTTTGGTGATTCGATGATTGTTCATATTATTCATTTATTTGTTATTCAACTTGTGGATACTCTTTGTTGAGTTGTTGATCATTTTGTTCAGTATTTGGTTTGCTGTTAGTATTCGTTAAACCATCTATCTCCTGTACTAATTTGAAACCACTTATTGGAACCCTCATTATCGTTCGTTCAAAAGTATGCCACTTTGTATTATCTGTAACGCCCCGACTTTTCGGGTGCAAAATAAAATAATTTTCTGAAGAAAATTTGCTAAATAAATATGATTTTCCAAAAGAAATGTTTAGCTATTACAATCTCAAGAAAATTTATTGATTTAAAATACATTAATTTCAGAGCTGACTCTAGGCTTGACACGAATCCCGAGCATACTGGATCTCCATTCTTGATGTTCTCTCTGCGTTGAACTGCACCGTCATTGAATCCTGCGCCATCTGGCAAATTGATCGCCGAAGCAAACGATTTGCCAGGATACAGACGTATCCGTGAGTGATAAAATCACCCAGTAGAATAATCCAACCCAACCACCCCTCTTACTTTACAGCTAGCAGGCAGCAGGATAATATGAATAAATGATACGAGAAAGTAAAACAGAGATTATTCACATAAATCAATTCGTTACTATCCTTTAACCTATCGTGTAATCTAAGATTTCCTCCGCGGAATCTTTCCTCCCCAACCACTAGCCAAGCTCGGTCCCATGAGGTCACTTCCCTTTGCTGTCGCAGGTACACCTAAGTTATATACCGAGTGTGCACCCCAATAACTACAACAAGGGGTAAGCTTATCATGCCTGAATCATGACTAGGGTTCGCTTATCTTATATACCGCTTCCACAATCATCACAATCATCACTGGACTCTCGCCAGTTTCAATTCATCACTGGACTCTCACCAGTCTATCAATTCATCACTGGACTCTCGCCAGTTTCAATCTCATCACAAATCTCATCACATCTCAAATTCTCGCCTGCAGGCATTCTAAAAATAAAACTTTCCAATTCATCCATTATCTAGCATCGTCTAAATGAATTCTATTCGCATACCACCCCATGTCTCTAAGGTCCAATCTAGCAATCAAATCAGATATCGATGTAATATACAATTAAACCAAATAATAATTAAAACAAATAATCAGCAATGCAATCACACAACCTTTTATGAATGGGCCGTTGCCCTTATTATCGTATGTCCACAATGTCAATAATGAAGTAGAACTTTTATAAATATTTTAATAAAATATTTTCTAGGCTCTTATTAATTATTTCTAAATAATTAGATTAATTAAAAGCTAATTAAATACATTAATTAGATAAAAATATTAGAATAATTAATAATGACCGAATAAGAGTTCTAAAGGTCCTATATAATCAGTTGAGTGTCAAAAGTTGGGTTTGGAGGGTCGAAGAATTAATTTTACATGAAACCGTTAATTAAAGTGACCGAAAGTGAAGTAAATAGACAATAAATAATTAATTATAAAAATAAATTTTGAGACTATCATAATTTCATCTTTGGACAGTGAGGAGTCTAAATAAAATTATTCGGGCATTTATAATAAAGTTTATAAGATCGTAAAGTAATTTTGATTAGAATTACTTTAAAAATAATAATAAATAGTGACTTAAATAAAAAAAATATTTAATTTAACAATTTACTGTGATTGAGATTCAAGAAGTCTAAGAAAAATTAGTTGAGTGTTAAAACGTTGGTTGGAAGATGGTAATTAATTTTCGTTTGTAAACATTGAACGATAACTAATAAATAATTTAATAAATAGATAATTAAATAAAGAAAATATGAACTTAACAAGTTATGATCTTTAAGGTGTGAAAAGTCTATGAAAAATAGTTCGGGGGTCGAAAATAGTGTTCGGGATGTCGTAAAACACTTTCGAAACATTTAAAATTACTAGATAAATTGAACTGATATAAGTAAAACGTTTTATACTAAGATGATATTATACTGTAAGAAAATAATATCAAGTCAATAGTTTTGTATAATATTAATATCAAAAAGATTGTAAAATAAATATCAAAAGGATCGTCTTCTTCGTAAATAATTACAATTAGAGTGTCGGGTTCAAAAATAATATCACAATGGTGAATCCGGCAGAAACATTATTTTTTCCACGGTTTTCGATGCATGGGTCCATTTGGGCTATTGGGTTACGCATAAAAACACTAAACATACTTAGAGGAGTGTTTGGGAGAGATTATAATACCTCGAATCGGATCGAATTGATTTTTAATCGAAACTTGAAACTTTGAGAAGAAGGTTTCGGATTCTTCGATCGGGAAGCCTTGGGGCCGAATTGAATGATGTTTAGGGATGCTTGGGGTTGTAGGAAGATATTAGAATGGTCAATTCGGGTTTTGGTTGGTTGTAACTAGGAAACCCACTTTTCTCTCTCTTTCTTTCTCTCTCTAGAACTCCATTGATTGGAGCTTGGTTTTCTTCTATTTTTTTCCTCTTTTCTGGTCGGAGGAGTGTGGAAAATAACGTGGTATTTTCGTGGGTCAATGGGGTGGGGTATTTATAGGTGAATTTGGAGTGTTTCGATTGAAATTGGATTTTAAAGAGGTTGTATTCTATCGGGTTTCGGTATGGACGAATATAATACGAAAATATAGCCAGAGAGACGAATTAGAGACCGAGTAGGAGAGCGAGAGATGATAGAATTACTATGCATGCAATTTAAATAAATAAAAGTAGGATAATTAAGCCTAAATTAATTTAGTTTGTATATATCCATTAGATAATTATAATTAAGATAATTTTATTATTACAAACGACACTCTTTAAATGATTTTATAAATGATAAAATTACGGGTCATTCCAAGTTGAATTAAAATTTTGCTAAACAAATTTTTGGTTACGAAAAATAATAGTCTAGGTTTTGGTTTAATTTAATAACACTTTTAAATAATTAATCAATTACTATAGACTATTTGATTAAAAAGAATTTCTTTATTCGAAAAAAAATAGGGCAAAAATCCGGGCCGTTACATTATCACCCTTAGCATGCTTAACTACTCACTGAGCGCGTCAGCTGACGGATCCGGGCCGTTACATTATCACCCTTAGCATGCTTAACTACTCACTGAGCGCGTCAGCTGACGGATTTATTCCATATTATTTTTCAGGTTAGTTCATGGAGCATTATAGTGGACTCTGCGGCGTTGTCGGGACCTTGTGTTTGGACCTCTAGGGCATCTGCATTTTTATTTATTTTCTGTTGCCAAACAGCTTCCGCACTTTTATTTATTAGCTTCCGCAATTTATTTATTGGCAGTTCATGGTGGAATTTGGAGATTGGAAAATATCAGATATTATGTCGTTTGCTTAAGAAAAATATTTGTTTGGTGTCGTGCATTTTATTGTAATAAAATATCCAGTTTTTCTTTTATTTGTTTCAAGCTGCTAAAATTATTTTTAATTAGGCTTCGTGTCCCATGATTGCTTCATGGTACACGGCCGGTCATGCTCCCGGATTTGGGGCGTGACAGATTGATTTACCCACGATTTAGTCATCAAATGGTTTTTTCATCTAACTCAAGAGTGGACCGAAACCGTCCGGATTCCACTAGAAGAATTAAAAGCTGAAGACTACTTATAACTTAACTCAAAGCTCTAATTCAAATTGAACTCATTTAACGCAAATGAGAGACGAAAAAGAATCGTTCACATGCATAGAATTATCAAGCTCGTAGCACAAGGCGATAAACTTCAATGATCAAAGAAGCCATCAACCCCATGATCAAAATTGGACATCATGAGTTTAATTCATTCAAAACCTTGAAATTAAGCTAAAGTTAAAGAGAAACCATTTGAATAACTAAATCATAGAGTAAACATCACCAAATGACCAAACCTATACACTACTCACTCATATCTAAAAGACTAGAAGAAGAGTTAAGCATAGAAAACATGATTCACCGAAGAAAACGAAAATAAACTAGATTTATAAGAAGATCCAAGCTAAAGGTACAACTTTAATACTTAAGAATTAAACATACAACCACTACTTACTTGAGTTGATGAGGAATTAAAGATAAGAGCTTGAGAGCAATAACTATGGAGTTTCTAGAAAGAAAAAGACTTAAAGTGTATATGCTCACATTTTTTTTCTTGCCATAAATGGCAATAAAAGCTATTTATAAGCCTTACAAATTAGCCAAACAATGGACCAAAAGACCCCCAAAATATCCCAAAAATATGTCTAAAGTAAAAACTTTCTATATATGGAAGGTTGAAACATTCAGTATAAAAAGCTGGTCGAAGGGCATTGGTACCGGTATCTCAAAAATGAGGTATTGGTATCAACTCAACTATCTCCCATTTCAGCAACATGGTACAGGTACCTCAAAAATGAGGTATTGGTACCTCTGCCTTGAAACTGCAGAACTGGGACAGCTTGGACCATCATGTCTTGCCTTGCCCTGATGGCCTTCCAATGCTTAATTTCTTGATCGATGGGACTTGGCGGAGGTGTGCCATGTGGCCTTGGTCCCACGGATGTCCTTGGAACCATCCTTGATGCGTTTGCCTTGCTTCATGAGCTTTGGCTCACTCAATGTCGTATTTGACCACCGGCCGTTCTCCAAGGCATCTTATAGCACCGTTTAGGCTCCAAGAGCGATGAAATGAGTGCCGCTGGGCACTTGAACACTTGGTTACATCCCGGAACGTCCCCTGGCGTTCAAAACCGCTTTATTAGCACCTTTTACCTGAAACACAGACAAAAATACCTTACTTGCATTATGGGATAAAAACGACTACTTAAATGTATAAAAGTAGAATTTAAGCCCCAAGATTATACAATCTTGGGTGCTAATCAATTACTTGCAGAATTTTCAACTCATCTTTATTCCTTGAAAATGGAAAATAGATGTGACATATTAAAAATTTGTAATTTTCTCATCTTATCTCACTTTTGTACTTTTTGATGGAATTTTGGAGATATCCATTGGTCTTTTTTAGAGATTTAGTCTCCAAATTTATTTTGGGTCTTTGAATATGGAGACCACCCTCACAGCTCTCAAATGATCCCATTTACTCCTCAACTCTCCTGGTCTCTCACCTAAACCACAAGCAAACCCCACATAAATTAAGCTTACACTTCAACAAATAGAACCAGTACCAGGAAAAGAAAAAAGTGGGACTGCAAGTGTGTGCTTTGTGTTCTAGGGGAAACGGTGGCGAAGGTGGAAGCCTGAGTGCAGCCATTCGTTTGCTCTAACCTACAGCATATTCACGATGTTGTTGAGTTGCCAATTGTCCCGAAAGTTTAAACTGTTAGAAAATGCGGATCAAAAAGAAAAAAAAAATTGTTAGAAAATGGACTCAACAATATATATCAAGCTTTCTAACACCCTCTCTCATGTGTAACCCAGTCTTGCACGTGAATATACAAATATCGATACATATTGCAATAGAATACAAATGGGAGAAACATAATGCAAACATGGACCAAATGCAAATAGAGAGAAGCTAGACGTTTTGCAACATGAGCTCTGATACTATGTTAAGTTGTCAGTCGTTGCCCCAAAATTTTAAGTTGTTAGGAAATGGGCTCAACAATATATATCAAGCTTTCTAACATTTGGCACTAGTTTTGCTCTCTGTTTTTGGGCTCTCATTTCCAGCTGCGTTGAAGGGTTTTGTTCATCAAATTTGATGAGGTCTTTCCTGTCTTTGGTTGTAATTTGTGAGATACACCTTGGGGTATTTGTGAGATCCTTGGATCTCTTTATAAACCCATTTGTGAACTTTTATTGATAAGTTGAAAGTGGAATCGGACTTCAGTCCGTTCGTGAATGTACCTCAAATTTGAAGGAACCACACATCTTCAAGTACTTGTTCTCTGAGCTAATCCAAAGGAGTCGAAAAATGCAAATCACTTTTAACTCTTGCTGCTCATTCCGCGCACATCAGCACGAGATTCTTCTAATTCGTGTGAACGAGCACATCTTTTTCTACCCTCCAATTCATGAAGAGGCCAAGATCGTGCCTTCATTTAGCATTCTTCTTTTCGATGAAAAAACTATGCGTAATAATTTGTGCCTTGTTCTCTTTCAAATTCAAAAAGAATTTTTCAAAAAATTCCCCCTAGATTCCACCTAGATTTCCCCTACTTCCAATATGTCTCTCTCTATCTCTCTCCACTTATTACCCCTATAATTTTTCAAAAAAATTTTCAAAAACCAAACCAAACAAGACATTGATATCGTGATTTTAGAGATGAATAATACTATTGCACCTCTCGCACAAAACATAATATTGTAGCTGAGACATAATTTTTGTAAGCTTCCTACACCTAATAAGATTTCACTCAACAAGATTCTCCAACAGAATAATCATTCCTGCTAAAATAAAGCTAACCAAAATCACCAAAACCAAGACAACAAAAACGTAGCGAAAGCAGTTAATAGTAGAAGAAAGAACAAAAAGGTGTTGGTAACAAAATCTGGAGAGAGTTATCATCCAAAAGAAACCATCACAATAAAAGGGAAACAAAATGATGCACACCAAAGCTGCCGCTGCAAAAAGAAAAAAGAACAAAGATGAGTCACTTACACTGAATCAAGAAATGTAGAATAACTGAAGAACCATCAACCATAAAACTAAACCCACCACTTCCACAACCAATTTCAGATCAGACGAGAGAGAGAGAGAGAAGATGTTCACCATAAAACGATTTACGAAATCACCAAAGAACCTGACTTATTAATACAGGGCCAAATAGAAAAAGCAAACCAAACAGAGTGTCACTTAGAGGGTGATGTGTTCCATTTCGCGTGTTTTTCTTACTTAACTGAATGATCTGTCACCAACCACAATAAATCGTAAAATAGCTACAAATACCAGGTCTACCACTATCCTTACAGCATACCGAAACCAGAGGATTGCGAAAAAGACCAAAAAGCCGCGAAGCCAAACAACAACAAAGAAGCAAAGCAGGGGAAGAGGGGGGGAAAAAAATCGCTGCCCAAGCGAGGATTTCGTTTTAATGCAGGGGAGATTATAGCCATGCTATTACATCTCATTCTTTCACGAATTCAAATATCCTAATTAATTTGTTGCCTCCATAATGATGACACATCTGGGGCACAGGACCCCTACACAGTCATTACGGAATTGATGAACATTCGTTCACATGGTTAACTTATGCACCACATTTTTTTGGTTGTCCTCATTTAATTTTTTTTTTTTTTTTTTGCTTTTGTTAGTTTTACGACAAATTTTTTGGTGATATGGAAGGATGAGAGGAATAGGAAAAGTAAAAAAAAATTATGACTTTTACACAAGTATTTTGAAAAATATCCAAATAAAAGCTCAAAAATTCAATTTTTGGATTTTTTTAAGGATATTTCCCAAAATACTTATATAAAAGTCATAATTTTTTGCCTTTTCAGTTCCTCTCATATTTACTCACTCATATCACAAAAAAGTTTGTCATAAAACTACCAAATGCAAAAAAAAAAAAAAATTGAATAAAGACAAAACCGAAAATTATTCTGCATATGTTAATCACTAGGTTAAACACCTAGGATTCCCAAGCTGTGAGAGCTTCCTTAATTAGCCAAAATATCTGCACGCAACACGAAAAACATGTTTGAGGGTCGCTGATGGAAATCTCGGCAATATGAAATCAAAGTGTTCATCGGGTGGATAGCAATACAATTCTCTTGAAATACTACTAGTTAGATGCCGGCGCGCAAAGCGCGCCGGATTAGTTCTTGTTGCTCATTATATTGATTGAAAAATAATACTCATATTAAATAGCTAATCTGACTCGGATCAACTCTATTCAAACATTTCACTTTTATTCTTTTCATAGAGATCATTTGCTCGCATACGGCTCTACATAGTGGATCGGCAACCACCTGTTTGCGAAACAACACCTCTTATACTGGTACAATATTGTGAAAATATTTCCAAATAAAATGTTTGATCTTACCCAGAGTAGGTGCTAACCAAAGTGCGTTCTAATATGTAATTCAAATCGTCATATAAACACAAGTGAGATCTCCGTCCTTTAACAATTTTGATGTGGGGTTCTGTGACATTTACATTTGTGACACTATTTTTCTCAAGAAAATGAGATTTGACCAAATTTTTTTACCGTTTAACTTTCTCAATTGTTTAACCAAGTTTTATAACATTTAGTACCACCCAACAACTAAACCCAATGGCAGAGGGAAAATTAGTTGTCATGAAATTTCAAACACATTTTTTTTTAAAGTATTGAAAGATTTATCTTATGCGTATAAATTAAGCCTTGATAGTTTTATTTGTCCAGAGATTGAAGTTGACTATTTTATTATACTCAGTAATGAAATTTAAGTGAGAGTAAACATATAAGATCAACTACTTGTTCTTTCAGGTTCTCAAATAAGCCTTTTTAATAGCCATTAATTGAAGCCTTTAATTATTGTTATGCAATCCACAACAAGAGAAGAACACACTTCATTAACAACATTTGGTTTAATTTTAATTCAGTAGATAACTGATCGAACCGAAACTGGAAAAAGTTAATTCCAAAAAAAACACTACGCTACGCTCGTCGGTTCATTTTTTATCAATGTATTGATTGATCAAAAATATTCATATTAGATAGCCAAATTGACATAAGAATTATAGATAATAATAGAAACACTTATGTTTTATCTACTTATAGTTTTGTATTGTTTTGGTTGGATTTGCGTGGTGAAATTAAGCAAATCTAAAGTGAAATTTGAGACAATTACAATAGTTCTACTACAATACTAACTAATTACTAATGCAGAATATGGATATAATGATGGTAATTACGATTATGCATTGGTGATGATTTCACTCCAAATTATCCAATTCCCCTAATGCAAGGCTCTCCTCTAACTCATCTTGGTATTCATCGACAAGAACCCAACAGAGAAGGTAAAGAGAGTTTGCACCAGAAACGAGGAACTATAATCTTTCACCGGACAAATAATTGCAAATTATACAAGGGCACCGATACTTATCCACAAGAAGGAAAAAGACAACAATACTACACGAAAGAAGTCGCCCGTGAAAGAAAAATGAAGGAATGTACATGGAACATATATCACAAAAATGAAAGCTAGAGAATTTCGAATTATTTCTGCCACCTTGCCCATCAGCACAAGAAAAGAATTATATTAAAAAATGCTCGTAAATCTAAGTGATGGAAGCGTCACTATCTATGTATGCTTTAACCACCAGACATATTCCTGTTACGATTGAAACTGGGGATTGTAAAATATCATCTACTTAGTGTTGCAAATTGTAAAATGCAATTTTGAGCGTACACGAGTTTTGCATTTCAAACATTCTTGAGGACGTATACTTGAGAACTACTTTGATTGGAAAATTCTGAAAACTATATGCTCCTATAATTCTATAAACATGTCAATTCGTAGGAATAAAATTGTATTATTTTTCTTCATCATACTTCTCCATTTGTTTTATAGGCTTTATTTCCCCTTGAGCGATGAGAGCGGTTTTTATCATCAATGTTATCCATCCACCCCACATCTTTTCGTTATTGGCTTGTTAGGGCTTTTTCTTGCAATGCCTTTAAGGCGTTCGGCAGATGTTCCCATTGGTGAATTTTTTTCTGGTAGTTGTGTCTCACAGCTTAATTAGGGCTTTTTTCTTCATTTTCCTCAATTTTGTTCCTTTTCTGCTGGATCTAGGGTCCAGGTAAAGTCATTTATTGCATTTGCAGATGAAGTTGTCGTCGTTGAAGGGTTGCCAATGTTGGGATTTTTACTCCCTTGCGACAATGAATGCATGTCACAAAATTAAACAAGTACAAAGATAAACAAAGAACACAAAGTTCATGTGGTTCAGTTTTCCTTCAAATAAGCCATCACCATCTTGCGATGGCAATCTATGACAACTCGATAAGAAAAAAGCTAATCCATTCCCAAGATCACGTCAAAGTCCTTCATATCACCAGCACCACCAACACCACTACTCCGCTACCACTTAACCACCATCACCATCAATCTACCACCCCTATTCCACTACGATTGCCACTTAACCACCATCACCATCAATCTACCACCACTATTCCACTACCATTGCCACTAAACCACCATCATTGGCCATCAATCCACCACCACTTCTACCATTCCATCACCGCTACACCACTACCACTCCAGCCCACCACAACAACATCCACCATTTCATAACCATCACTTCCCTACTATCACTCACTGCCGCTATTACACCACCATCACTCAACTGCCATCACCGCCGCCGCTACCACCACTTCAACACTGCCACCATCAATCCACCGCCACTACTACTTTACTACCATTTCCACCACTTCACCACCATCACTACTCCACTACCATTTTACCGCCATCACATTCAACACACCACCACCACCGCTATACCACCACCATTACTCCCATTAACACTTCACCACCTCCATCACTCCACCACCACCATTGTCATGCCGCCGCCGTCACTCCAACGCTACCATTGCACAACCATTATTCCACTGCCACTGCCGCCACCACTCCACCACCGTTACACCACTACATCACCACCACTCTAGCTCACCACAATAACGCCCACCATTGCACAACTATCACTCTCCCACCATCACTTATTGCCACCATTACACCACAATCACTAAACTGCCACCGCCACTTCAAACACCACCACCACAACCACTTCACCACTATCATCGTCACCATCAATCCACCACCACCACCATTCTACTACCACCTCCACCATTCCTCCACCACCACTGCTCAACTACCACTTTAGCACCTTCACCATCAATCTACCACTACTACCACCGTTACACCACTACCACCACCGTTACACCACTACCATCATTCCCACTACCACTCCACCACCGCCACCACTTCATCGCCACCACCACCACTACTACCACCACCCCCATCACTCTAACCCACCACCACTACTATGTTGCTGCCGCTGCCACCACAACACCATCACCACTTCCACCACTCCACCAACGCTATACCACTACTATACAATCGAGGGCAGCTAAACAAATGATTAGTTCCCCTTGTATCATGATCGAAACCCAGATTTTTTTGAATGAAGACCAAAAAATCAACTTATTGACTTATTTTTTACTTTATTCAAAAGATCTGATTGTCATTTTTACCTTTGAGATTCCTCTAGTCATGAATAAGCAATAATATTAAAAACTAAAAATTGCGAAAAAAAGTTTGAATAATGACCCAAAAATATAAACCATTCGACTTATTAGGCCAAATAAGCCCTAATCAAACTTACAATTATCCGATTGAGTTAATTCATCGAGGGCAACTAAGCAAATAATTTTAAAAATAATGAATAGCTTAAATTAATTTATGGGATCCAAAATAAGCTCTACTCACTAATGGATAAATTTTTAGTACCCAAAGATTCTACACACAGAGCACTATACCAACGCACGCTTATCCAGTTTTACTGACCAGCTCTTGCCTTTTTAGTTATTTCTCCTCCATGAGAAATTTTTTGGCGCCGGGTGATTACCACATCACCCGATTGACGTGATGCCCAAGCAACACATTCGCTGTCTAAAAGTGTATTGAACGGCCCAAATTAAAAGACTCTCTCTCATCTCACATCAACACTTTCTCTCTCCAAATCGGAGCTGTCCAAAACTGAAATATACAACCCGGACGGCACCACTGAAAATCTTCTCATTTTCCACACATGCCATACAAAAATTGCACTACCCAAAACTTGTTCTTTTGCTGGTTTTTTTTAACCGCTCCTTTTGCGGATTTAAAAACCCAAAAAAAACTTGCCCTTTTTCTATTGTTCCCAGCTTTTACACTAACCACAAACCAAATTCATGGCTCAAGGAAAAAAGCCAGCATGATACCACATTGCGATTATCAATAAAAAAGGATATTACATGGCCAAAATAGATAATGGGAGCAGTAGATATTTTCCTTGTTCTTTCCATGGAGGGGTATTTTTTTTAAAATTGATATAGGGGTAAGTTGAGAGAGTGCAAAAGTAATCTCTCTCGGATGATTATCAACAAAAGAATTTGATAAAAACTGAAAAAGGGGAAGCTGGATTAAAAAAAGTGGGGAGAGGAAAAAAAGTGAGAAGAAAAAAACGAAAAGAAAATAAAAATGCACACCAATCTCCACGCACCACCACTCTTTCAACTCCCCTTTTCCAGACACTCTCTCTCTCTAACTTTACTCTTCTATCTGCAACCACATCTCTCTCTTTCTCTTCTTCAAAATACACCACCCATTCTCTCTCTATCGCCACCACCGAATCTGTCACCACCAATGTCAGAACACCATCAACGTCGCCGCACCACCAAGGTCTCTTTCTCTCACCCACCGAGTCCACCGACACCCACCCCACCCCACCCCACCCCAACAACACAGCAACTCTCTCTCTCTCTCTCTCTCTCTCTCTCTCTCTCTCTCTCTCTGCATAAAATGCTCAAATCTCTTCGACGATGGCATTACACAAGAGCTCTCCTCTCTCACATCAAGTCCGATTGAAAAAGAACTAAAAGTATTTGACCGGGCCTGCTCTCTCTCCTCAACCTTTTTACCATCGCTGATACCACTACTTCAGCCCATTTCAAGTTAGTTGGTTATTAACACCATTGTTTCCGAATCTAGTCTTTTTCGTTTGTTTGTTTTTCTTCATTTTTTTGGTCCATATCTTCATTTTATTGATTCTCGTTTACAAGATGAACAATGAGAATGTTAATCCAAATGTTGCCCGACGCAATAAACAATGACCATTATTTGTATGTCATACCAATACTAAAATGTCTAAAGAAGCACGCCATGTTAGATTAGGGATCTTACACAACGAAAAGCTTATTCGAGATGGTATTTTTTAATCAATTCTTATTTCTAATCAACTCTTCTTTATCACCCGTGGATTTTTTTATAATGTCACCCGATAGGAGTGCATGTTCAACTTCATCTGAGGGGGCGTACCGTTACAGTACTAAGAGAGATAAACTTGAATGACACAGCACCATATGGTAAAAATTCTAACCGCATGTTTGGTGACTTTGATTTTTTTCTAAAATCTTGGACCAACTCACCATGCATATGGATTCTACCTATCGACAATATAAAAAAAAACAAATTATGCGGACATTAACAAAACAGAATTACCTATCAACGATAATGAACATAATTTTTAGTTTTTTTGGGCTTTTTTTTTTTTTTTTTGACGAGATTGGGTCACTTTGATTTTTTTCCTGAAATCTTGGGTCCACTCATCATGTTTTTGGATATATACTACCTAATGACAATATAATAATAAAAAAAACACAATTACATGGGCATTGAAAAAACAAAATTACCTATCGACAATAATGAACACCGTTTTTTTTTTTTTTGGGGGCTTTGCCGTTCCATGGTTTCAAATTTCAATTATAGTCGTTGTTGAACAAAAATATAAGGGGGATCACATGGTTGTGCTTGTTTTTTTTTTTTTTTGGACGAGATTGAGTCAACTGATCATGGCATTTTAATGTTCTACTATCCATTTCATATATCCCATAATAGACATAGTTCAACTGCATGCAAGCGACTTTAAATGTGAATTTTGGTCCTCAATTGGTAAGCATAAAGAACTATACATTATATGAAGACTACATCAAATTGAAAATTTGCGCCTACTTACATATTCTCCATTGTTTATATTAAGATGGAGAAATTGGTATGCCTCAAGTTTCTCCAAGATTCGAGTAGCATGATGATGCTCAAGCAGCATTTGAAGAGCAAGAGGCAGAAATTGGTTTGAATTATTCGCATGTATTTTAGGTATAATGTAAAAATGGTCGTCACATACTCCACTGGCTCAATGGAGCTCTTGCTAAAGGATACGAAGACACAATTTATCTCACGATGTGTCCCATCCTATTTGAAGGAATTAGTGTTAAATGTAAATACTTAAAGGCCATATATAAATCACATTGTATTTTATAAATACAGCAATACCTTTATTTGCGATGTTTGGCTAGGATAATGGTGTGCATATGCTCAAAGACTATCTTTCTCAATATCATGGACACGCATATGTTTTTATTATTCCTGCTCGAAAATCTGTGTGTCTTGAACATTGTGCCTCTGCGGTGACTTTCATATTAAAGGCTGATTGGTCAAAAAAATGTTTGCATTTTTTCAAAGGTAAGTTCGCCTTTTACTTTCACTGTCACACCTAGATTATATATAAATCGGTTAATATTTCGTGATGAATTTAATAATTCTTAATCTTATTTTTGTAGAAATGTCGAGGACTAACAAAGGAACAATGGGATTGTCGTGATAACAACTTCGCAAAAGCATTGAAAGATTTTATAAAGACATTTTAATTGTTAGGTTACGTTTTACAGATCAATTTAACTTTATTTAATTTGTAGTAAGCGTGGTGAATGGTTTATGGATTTGGAAATGTTTGGACCTACTTTAATAATTTTGTTTGAGCCATTGATTTAAATGTGCACCTTTTTTTTTTGAAAGGCGAAGAAAATTTTATTAATCTTTAAGAAGCTACCAAGACTAAAAGGAACAAGGATTAAACGACATCATATCCCTAAACAAAACCTAAGAATAATCTTGTGCTAATTCAAAACGTAACAGAGAGAAGAAACCGAGATTGACAAGCTGCCAACCCAGGAAATGGGCCAAAGTCCAAACAACTAACGGGCTTGAACACCAAAAAGGCCAATTCATTTGCATATCACTGGTCTTTGCTAGTTTAAAAATTTTTCAATATGGATTTTATTTTAAAGATCTCATCATCTTTTACACGGTGTAAAAACATTTAAAAACTATTTTCATAAGCACGTTACTTTTATAAGCTTGGAATGAGGTACACAGACAACTCTCTCAAGCTAGAGGAATTCTGTTTGCAAATCAGATACCACGTGATATTAATGTAGCACAATGCAATTGATAGATCAGATTGAAAAAAAAAATTTCTCCTTTTTTTTTTTTTTTGGTTTAATTCGTTTGGTACCTTTCAATTCTAGCCGTCCATTGCATTTTTTAACTGCTCGTATGTGCTTCATGAATACCACTTACCCTAAAATCAATTTTCTAGAATGCAACTCTCTCAAACCCCATTTCCCGCGGATCCAAAAAAACCATCCTATTTCCGAGTTCAGCTCCCCTCCACTATTCAAAAGTCCATTATTGTCCCTTTTTTGGCTAGGATTGCCCAAGCAAAAATTAACGACCCATGCTGTGGATGGTAGATTTCCCACTCTATGAATGGGACTTTGGGTTGAAGAGATAGAATGGTTGGAGATGAATATATTTTTTCGCACTCTATGGATGACACTTTTTAGTTTCATCTTGATATGTGCGTTTCTTTCTATAAAAATACTACCGTGGTTCGGGTTGAACGTGAGTTTGAGTACTCTATGGAAATTTATTCTCATTTTGACTGTCGCATTTGTAACCATTATCCAAGAGCACAAAAATCGAGGGCGTAAAGGTTTCTATGAAAGGAGATAGAATGATACGGGGTAGGTGAGGCATGATATATAATTGACAACCAAAAAAAAGGGAGGGCGTTGTTTGGGTGCTTTAGTTTTCCTAATTGTGTTCTCTATTGATTAGTGAAAAAACTTACACTTTATTTGCTTTGGTTCATCGATTGGCTTGTATGTTTTTAGGGCTTTCATTTTGCTTCTTTCCTTCGTTTCTCCCTGCAGGTCATGTGGTTTTTGAGCAGGTTTATAGATTTTATCCTTGAGTACTAACTTGCATTCCTGGATTGGTGAAATTCATTGTTTTGGGTTTACTTTTTTGTAGATTGTTTAAACCTTGCATTTTCCATTTCTTGTGGTTGGCTACGGTTGGATTCGAATGCGTATTTTGGATAGATCCTCTTTAAATTTGTATTTTTACCACTAATTATAAATTAAAAAAAGAAGCAACGCGAGTCACATGACCCATTCGAACATTAAATTTTTACGTGACCCATTCCAACACTTTTTTTTTTTAATAATGTCAAATTTACATACAAAAGGCTATCCATGGTCGCCTCTCTGCTAAGGACAGAATCCTTAAATCGGGGATTGCCTCACATGGGGTTGTGTGTGTGTAACGTAGCCACTCTCACCACACACACACACACACCCGTTTTATTTTACCTTAATTAATGACATTACGAGAATACGGGTCATGGACTCATGATATAGCAAGTCAATTTATTTACAAATAACATTGAAATTATTATCAGTATTTTTGTGCTATGTCGTGCCCGGCTAGAATCGTGTCGTGCCCGTCCACGTGCCCACTTTGACCGTGTCGTGTCGTGCCACATTTAAACGTCTCGTGCCCGTGCCGTGTCATGCCAGCCTGGCCCACTTGACGAGCATGCCCTACGTACCCAGTGTACCCAAGCCTCAAAAAACATCCGTTTTGACTCATTTTACCTATGCTATACCTTGTGCTCACTTCTAGAGGCTAGGGCACCCACAATGTGTGTGCAAGTCAAATAAACGCCTCTCTTCTTTACTCTATCTGTCCCATTTTGATAGTCCCTTACGAAAAGATATGCAATTTTTTGATCAAAAAATAAATTAGTTCAATTTTTTTTGTTTTTTTGTTTTTTTTGCACCAAATTAAAAGCTTATTGATAATATATTACTAAAGGAAATTAAATCGTTTAATAAAAATATACAATTAAATTTCAAAATGTTTTGATGACTGTATATTTTTGTCTTGGATGGACGGAGTATTCTATGCGAGAAATATAGTCATTTTCAATCGGTAATTGCCAAAGGATATGCATATATGTGTGTTTATGTATAAACACGTACATGCACTATTTTTACTTTTAACTCGATATCAATTACACTAATAGCCGTCGTTCTTTTAAATTTTTTATGTCATTTATAATTGAATCTACGGCAACATCATGGTAACATTCTTTGCAATGAATAACATCAAAATATCTGTAATTAATTCATACTCCAATTAGTTGGAAAGCCTAGTCTATAAATATTCATGTTGAAAAAATTTGTTATGTTATATCAGAATTTGTAGAAACTAAAAGCGTAAGAGCGTGTACCATATTGCGCTCCCCCTTTCAACATTCTTTATCAAGTAAAAAATAAAAATCCAGAAAGTAATGCAAAATCATTAATTTAAACAGGAGTGAAACATACTACAAATTTGAGTTTCAGATATTACTTTAATGACTATATTTTTAAATCAAATAAATCTAAACAGTGTATTTTCTTTCTGACACCCTCTATAAGCAAAAAGGGGAGAAAAATCTCATTTATTGTTATATGTGAAAGAAGAGCCTAGAGGCCTCCCTCCTCTCCCTGGAAAGGTGTGAATTCTATGGCTTTTTAATGGAAAAATTCAAAAACTTGCTCAACTTACACCATAATGTCTCATAGACCTCCAAATTTAAAATGTATTTTCAATTTAACCTCCAAAGTTTACAGAAAATTTACAATTAAGCCTTTGCCGTCATCTTCAGTCAAGTTACAAACGGAATTGTACGATGTGTACTATTCATCTATCGTTTAATATTTATTTGGACCCATTACGGATTTTATAAAGATGATTAAAACTGCAAGTCATTCTTAAAATATTTTTTTTATAGATTCCCTAAAAAATAGCCCAATCCATCCGATATCGGTAGGGCTCTCATATGAGTTAGAGCTCTCTTAGAATGCTCATTGAAAGGTTTTAGAGCGAAAAATTAACTATGACCATTTAGTATAAAATTATCAGAAAAATAAAATTTTCGCACTAATTCAAACAGATTGAAAAATGGAGCATTTAATTTTTTAACTAATTTTTTAAAAAAAATCCCAATCAGATTGAACAGGATAAAAAAAATCAAGTGCTCTAATTTTCAATCTGTTTGAACAGATGCGAAAATTTTATTTTTCTGATTATTTTATCTTAGATGGTCATCATGAATTTTTTACTTTAAGACCTTTTAATGAACAACCTAAGAGAACTCTAACTCATATGAGAACCCTAACTCATATGAGAACCCTACCGATATCGAATTAGGATAATTTTTTTAAGGAACCTATAAAAAAATATTTTAATAATGACTTGCAGTTTGAATCATTTTTATAGGATCCGTAATGGGTCCAAATAAATATTAAACGTTGGACGAATAGTACACATTTCACAATTCCATTTGTAACTTGACGGAAGATGACGGCAAAGGCTTAATTGTAAGTTTTTTTTTTTTGTAAACTCTGGGGGTTAAATTGAAAATACATTAAGTTTGGAGGCCTATGGAACAATATTGCGGTATAAGTTCAGCAATTTCTTTGAATTTTTCCTGCTTTTTAAATACTAATCCGGTTTTCTGTTCAAAAAATACTAATCCGGTTTTATTTTTTGGCTAGTAAAGGACTGAAGGAGTGATGATAAATGGAGTAAGGTGTTGGGGAGTTGTGTTGTAATTAACGGGCTGAGCTGTTGCTACATGTTAATCAATGAGTTGTCTTTATTTGGATTTTTTTTTTTTTTTGCATTTGTTAGTTTGCCGCATAACTTTTGTGGATTGGAAAAGTTTTTTATTTTTATATTTTTTATTTTTATCCAAGTATTTTAAAAAATACTACTCTTTAACAAAATAAGTAAAATAAATTGACCTTTTTTGCTAAAAAATGGTTATAGACCTTTAGTTTGGTTCTTTTTACTTTTTTCGTCTTCAAGTAAATTCAGGACCATAGGTTTTGCATATCTACGTACATGTTTTGCATATCAAGAAAAAGTAATTTTTCTCTTTTTTTTCGTCTTATTATCCAATATTTTCCAAGAAAGGCTCAATTATCTTGCTTTTACTATGATCAAGAACCGTAACAACCTTGCCGGTAAATAATATATACATTACTACCTCTATCCCATTTTGATAGTTTCTTACGAAAATCATTTTTGAAGTATTTTCAGATCAAATTAAACATCTCGCTTAGTCTTTTAATTTGGTGAGGGAAAAAACCAACAAATTTGAACTACTTTATTTTTGGGAATTAATTTTGCCACTCCTCTTTTTATTAATGTCACTCTCATTCTCTCACAAAATAAATCATCTAACACAAAGGGGAGTGACATTAATAAAAAAAAGAGTGGCAAAATTACTCCCTTATTTTTTTATCCAAATATTGCATGTCTTCTAGTAAGGGACTATCAAAATGGGATGTATGGATAAAGAAGAGAGACATTTATTCGATTCGCACATATATTGTGGGTGCCCCGGTCTCTAGTCCCCATTCTATTGATTAGTTATAGGACCTTCTTTGTGAACTAAAGTTTCTTTTGCAAGAGATTAAAATTAGCGTTGTGCCAGAGATTAAAATTAGCGTTGTGCCCATTCAATATTATTTTTTATCCCGCGCATAGAACGGGTACGTTCGATACACAGGGTCTAAAAGACCAATGTTATTTTTTCATCCCACGCATAGAACGGGTACATTCGATACACAGGGTTGAAAAAAACCAATGTTATTTTTTCATCCCAAGCATAGAATAGGTACGTTCGATAAACGGGTTAAAAAAATAAAGTTATTTTTCAATTCCGTGCATAAAACCGATAAAAGCGCTAGTTTCACATAAAAAAGAAGTAAAATTTTTTGCTGAGTACAAAAAAAAGGAATTGATTTTATCACTCTTTTTCTTTTGTTAATGACACTCCTTCTCTCATAAAACAAATCATTTTATATAGACACAAAGGGTACCAAAATTTTTTTTGAAAAATAAGAGTAAATTTACATATGTTTAAGAGAGAGAAATAAAAGTATTACTTATGTAATTATGTTGTATCCCAGCCATTAAATCAATGTGATTGAATCCAAGCCATTTAGATCAACGTGATTGGATCAAAAAAGAAAACATTTGTTGGTATTGAATCAAAATTCCTCTCAGATCTAAAACCACCCACCCACCTACCACCGGCTTCTCCCCCCCTCTCCCTCTCCCTCTCTCTCTCTCCCTCTCGCACCCAGTCACCAGTCAGGGAGTCACTGTTCCCCGTCTATCTCTCTCTCTCCGTACCCACACGCACCCAAAACCACCGGCCCCCAAATTCCACAAATCCACCACCCAATCGACCACCGCCGGTGCCCCCGTTCTCTCTCGTCCATCTTCATCTTCTCCAATCACATTAGAGGAGATGCAGCCATTTCCGTCACTTAATGGATCTGCGCTAAAATGGAACCTTCGGTTCGGCTATGGCGGAGAAACCCAACTCCAAACGACACCCACGAAGCCGGCGCCTGTCCGGCCTCCACTGTTGCCGCCGTCGAACCTCCTCTTTCTCATGTGAGTTTTTCCAAATCTAGCATTCGATTTTGTAGTAAATACTCATATTTCCCGATTGATTTCTGTACAATCTTAGAAGAGAGTGAGAAATAGAGTAAAAAACAAAGTGAGAAATATATAGCACACCTCATCGAATCCACAGAGGATTATTATTCAGATTTCTGTAGATTCTTTCATTACTCTCCTGACCAAAAAGATTCTGCTGTTTGGGGAAAGCGAACAAAATCTAGCCATGATTTTACCAAAGCACCCTCACACCAAAACCCAAACCGAAAATTGAAGCAAGGAAAAAAGGACATGGAAGGAAAACATTGAAAGTCCAAAAACCCATTAAAGTAAAAAAAAAAAAACCAAGGTCTGCACACCCCAAACACCAATCAGAGGCTGTGAAACTACCAAAATAACCTCAGCAACACTACCCAACCATACACTCACCGCATGCAAACACGGGCATTTAAGTATTTCAAGAAGATGGTTTCGTCCATCTACCAATTCTCCTTTAGGAAAGCAGGAAGGGATTAGCTAAACAACTTCCACATCTAAATTCGAGATTTTTAACTCCTCCGCTAGTCGTACAAAAATCCCTTAGACCCCATAATTCTGATGCAAGAACTGATGCAGCTCCAATGTTGCATTGAAATCCCTTTATAAACTGGCCAGTCCAGTCACGAATAATTCCTCCAGCCGCAGCTTTACCCATGTATACCTCCAATAGCACCATCAGTACTGTTTAACATGAACCTCTCTGGATTAGGAGGGCTCCAACCCACTCTAATTTGCGTAGATTAAATAACCTGCCGATAATAGGACCTGTGTTTGGCGAATTGGGCTCTCGAAATAATTTTGATTAATCCAGAAGGACCAACGCGCAAAGGAAACATGAATGACCAAGGAACCCCAGAAGTGATGTTGGATTTACACTTAATTAGATCAGAGTCAAAAGGAGAATGAATCATGAGTGGTGAAAAATTGGGAATAGTATCTGGAACAGAGAGGGAATGCCAAATATTGATGGCTTTCGGACAACCTCAAAAAACATGGTAAGCATTTTAGGTCATGCGACTCACGTCAGGACAAAGGTGGCAGGTATCATCAGTGATGATATGTCCGAGGAAAAAATTATACTTAGTCCCCAAATGTTCTTGTGCAGCGAGCCAAATAAAATTGGAGATCCTAGGATTAGAGTGAACATTTCCAAATCGAATTCTAATTCCAATCAGTAAAAGGGTACTGATATCTTTGGCGCACAAACGGTAAGCAGACTTACTAGCTAGAAAACAAGCCATTGGAATTGAAGAGTTCCAGACTGTTACATCCATAGGAGAGTATGACCATACATCCCTAACGGACCACGGTCAAGGAAGAAGCAATGACATTCAGAGGTCTTTCAACATGGTTACGAAGGGGGTCAATATCTAACCAATTATGAAACCAGAAGCAAGTGTTCCTACTCCCTCTAACGAAAATCCGAACACCCTACCGAATACCGATATAAATCAAAACCTTTTTCTAAGGCTACTCACACCAAACAAAAGAAGGTCTATGTCTAGTGCTGGTGAACTCACCATAATTATTCTTGAGAACCTTAGCCCACAAGGAATCGTTCTCTCTGTCCACTCTCCAATTCAGCTTGGCAAGGGCTATCTTATTCGCAAAACCAACTGGCCGAATCCCTAACCCTCCAAGTGTTTAGGTTTTGCCACTTTATCCAAACCCGCAACATGGAGTTTTTTCTTATCCGGAGTGGAACCCCAAATGAAATCACAGTTGATCTTGTCCAATCTGTTTATTGGTAATGGATTTCGGAAGAGCATTTTAGAATGGGCAATGTACGAGGGAATCTCTCCATTTGACACTCTTGATGAGAGTACTACGACTAATTATGGATAAACACTTTCCTTTCGAATAAACACCGCAACAATATTATCTAGTACCATTTCATATATTCTTTGGGCTTGGGATGGGACACCCATGGGGAGACTCTAAGAGAGAAAAGAGGAAGAAAAAACCTGCAATACAAAGCGTGATAAATTGTTAAACTTTGAACCTTCAAGGTACATAGGTTTGGAACTTGAAGATGGAAAGTGATAGGAAGGGAAAATAATAATATAGAGCAAAATAAGAGGAAAAGTTAAGGTAAAATTGGAGAGAAAATTAAACTTGTGTTTTTTTGCTTTCCCTTCTTTTTCTCCAGAAACCAAAGAATGAGATATAAAAAATTTAAATTTTTTCCTTCTTTTTCACTTTTTCCCGTCGAGTTCCAAACAGACCCTTAATTTGTGATACAAATTGGTGTGAATTCAGGGTTGAGGAAGTCAAATGTAACTAGACCCAGGGCCGGCCCCGGGGCAAGCCCTGCAAGCCCTCGGGCTTAGGCAAACCCCCCGGGCTAGGGCATCCAAAAAAAAAAAAAAAAGGTTAGATATAAATGTAAATAAGCTTCCCATATTTGCCGAAAGGCGTCAGCTGGGCATTGTGGCCAACGCAAATAGTCAAAGTTCACGGCGATCCAGGTTCAATTCCTGGCCCCTTTTTCACGTTTTTTTTTTCCCCATTTTTATTCTACCTCTTTTTGTTTTCCTCCCAATCCACAATTAATTTTTTCATTTTTGTTCTGTCACTTTTTGTTTTCCTCCCAACCCACAATATTACAAAAAAAAAATTCCTAAATTATTTTGTTGGAAATTTTCTGACTTAACAAACACAATAGTGGAGTAATGTAGATATATTCTTACATTTGATTAAAAAAAGTCATAGTTAAAATAAAATTAAGCGAGCTAACATAGTTTCTGTTTGGAAATTGATATTAACACTCCAAAAACTGATGGAGGCACTCTAAAAAATAAAGGAAAGTGGCTTTGGAATTACACTGATATATTGGAGTATCTCCATCAATTTTTGAAGTGTCAATATCAGTTTCCTTTTTGTTTTTACCTTCGAACTATCATTTCGCAAGAGATTAAATAGATTGGCTATGATCTCAATTGAAAATGATGCATCATTCCATTAAGAGCATTTAGGGACTTTTTTTTTTGTTGTAACTTTTTACACTTTTTAAGACGCGCCATTCTTGTCACATATATCAACTAAAAAGCACAAAAAACCGAATAACCAAAACTTACTGGAATGGACCCGAGTTCATGGATAAGTAAAATATGATGACTTAATTGAGAAATTTGTTTTAAAAAATGCAAAGGGAAGTTATTTTTTTTAATCGGATCATGTTAATTATAAAGCACAATAACTGGGGTTACATTTGATGTTGATTTTTACGATATTATTCAAGCTAAAGGAACAACTTGTAACTTTGATGTTATTTTTTTTGGTACTTTTATATATATATATATATATATATATATATTTTAAATTTTATATGACTTAATAGTAGATGGGCAACAAAGCACAAGATTGGGCTTGGGCAACCCAAATGTCGGGGTCGGCACTGTAGACCTAACATTTTTGAATTGTGGTAATTCTTTTTCTGGAAAAAAACTTGAAGCCTATTTGGAACTTGTGGAAAGAAAACTTTGGAGTTCACAAGCTGCCCCACTTCATGGAAGTACTACCTTCCCCACATAGTCATTAGCTTCTCCTACCAGCCGAATGTTCATTCTAGGTGTCAGAAAACAACCAAATGATTGTCCAACACTCCCCATGAACCTAGTGAATGAAAACAACTTCTGTTTATTTTTCTCCTATGCATTGAGCTAACGTAAACCGACAAAGCAAGTTGAATGCACAATACTATATATATGGAGGAAAAACCTATGTTATATATTTAGCTGCCCAGCAAAACCAGTGTCACCATACTTCTTTGCAACACCAGCTATACGCCCACAAACAGCACGGTCCACATTGTATATCTTTATACTTTTACTGACCACTTTCTCATTCTCAATTGCATCTGATATCTGCACAGACAATGAAGCATTACTCAAGACTATGGAATAAGTCTGATAGAGAGTAGAAATCAAAGAGGACAACACTCATTTACATCCCAGAAAGAAGCGTCCAATACTTGCAATCACTAGCAAGGATTTACACATCAAGCTATCTTGTCCTGGTTTCTTGTACAAACGTAATAGCAAGTTTGCAGAGAAGAGAGAGAGAAGAGTTTGTATAGATTTTGAATCCCTTATTGTTATGCAATAATTGAAGATCTCTCCATTCGCTATGTTGTCGAAAATTGATATTGTAGATTAGTATTTTGATATTTCAGGCCTACTAGAGTAATTTCAAGAGGGTTTTCACCAATGTAAATTTGAAAGGTTCTTTTGAAAAAATTATAAGCTGCAGCCCAATTTAGGATAAACAAAAGAAGAAATGTATATTGTCTCGGATTCACTTTCACCTATGCTTTGTATCTTCGTTGATTGATTCCACTGTTTGTCTTCCTCAGTTTTAGAATCGAGGCAAAGCTTCATCAGCAACCAGTATATATTAAGGGTTTTCTCTCTTGTCTCCGCCGGTGATATCAACAAACGATGGTCAAATTAAAATTGACATAAGTCACGGTCATTACGCTTAATAGGAACATTTATGAGCTTGCTTATGGTTTTGCCTCTGCTGGATGTTTAATATTAGCACTGCAATGAGTGTATCGTGCTTTCTAATTGTATTCTCCTGTATAGAAGAGTAGTGCGAGGAATATTCTTTATAAGCATGTCCCGCAACCTACTTGTTCAAGTTTATTAGCATCGCCGTGTGCGTATCGAATTCTTAACACCTATCCACTGATGTGCTTCCTAGGTTGGATTAGTACCAAGTAGTTTAGTTTTGAAATGAGAATGTGAAATGTATATTCCTAGAAAAAAGACATGACAGTTTAAATTCTCTATGCAGAAAGAATAGAACTGAAACTTACCTCTGTGCATTCACCTAGGCCCTACCATACGACGTAGCAGACTTGGTAAATGAAGAATCCACAACTTTTCAGCTAAAAAAACTTTCTTGACGCTAAAAACTTGCACAGTCATGTCATGAACTTTTCTAAAGGAAAGGGCTAAATTTACCAACCAATAACTTCTGTAAGAATAGAAAAATATGTCAAAAAACAGTCCGAAAGACTTATCATTAGGCATTAATTCCAACATAAACATTTGGATTTCAACAAATTGAGAATGAAAATGTTGCAAACAGATACATAGGATAGTCATCAAAGTTTACCTCGGGATCTGAGAGTAAGACATCATCTAAAACAGGGCCATTGCTATGAACATCCTGAAGTCTAATTTTCGTACTGCTCCACTTTGGCAACCCAACATTCTGTACAAAGTTAGAAGGTGTATTTTATTTCAGAAGCAAGTCTAGAACAAATCAATTTTACTATGATAGGGAAAAGGGAATATGGAAACACGATTAGATGTTCCAATACATACAGAAAGAATATAACCGAGATCAAGATGTTGTTTTTTCATCAATGATATATCTCAAGGTCTTAGTAGATCCGTTCGGCCAATTATATCATCCAACTTCTCGTTGCACCAAGATACCCCTTACCTGACCAAAAGGAAAAAAAGATAACATTACCGACCGTTACTGCATGTAGAGTGAAAGGAAGGCAACTAAAGATATCAAATTATGTAGACGAAAGAACATGATCCGGCATTAATTAAAGACCAGAACATTAGCTAATCCAAACATCATCACCAATCCAGTCTTCTATTCATGCATTTTCAAGGAGCTCAAAGAAATGACCTATCCTTGAATTAAATTGAACATGCTTGAGGTTTCCAACAACTGCCGTGACTCGCTTTATAGTTTCTGAAGTAACATTGACCTGTTAGTCAGAGTTGTCAGGGAAAAAAATACGATCTTATGTTGTTATGCTTGTAAGTTGTAACTTATGCCAAACAAACCCACACATCTCATCCCCAATTCCTAAGTTTGAAGCCGAACATCCACAACCAGCCCACTGTGAAGCAAATTTCCCCATTGCCTTGGTATGACAATCTGCATTATGCCAACTATCACTACAAGAAAATCGTTCTATAGCAACGGTCGAAAACGTTGCCAAAAAACCCAAAAACCGTTGGTAGAGACCCGTTTAGGCTATACTCGGCCAAACCGTTGCAATATATCCGTTGCTGTAGAGGTATAGCAACTGTTTTGACGAGTGTTGGTACAAATTTTTTTTTACCAACGGTTTCATTAGCAACGGTTATAACCGTTGCTAGCTAAAGGCAATTTTCATTTTTTTAAAACCAACCACTGTATGACGTAAGCCACCACGTGGCAATGACGTGGCAGCCACATGTCGCCCCGCGTGGCGTTGACGTGGCAGCCTACATGGCGCCCACGCCCCGCGTGGCGCCACATGACGGGCGAAATATTCTTGCTCCTCCTGAGAATCAAACCTCCGACCTCGTGCGTGCGCGTGCGTGAACCAACTGTGCTAGCCCATAACTTGTAAAAAATCATACAACTTTTAATATTTATCCTATACTAACAGGATTTTTTTAATTCTTTTTTTTTAAATCCGGTTTCTACTAACGGTTAATGAAAACCGATGCTATAGACCAGTTTATAGTAACGGTTATTGGAAACCGTTGCTATAGTCCAGTTTTTAGCAACGGTTTTCATAAACCGTTGCTATAGTCCAATTTTTAGTAACGGTTAATGAAAACTGTTGCTATAGTGTTGTAATCTATTAACGGTCACATGAAAACCATTGCTATAGTCCTGTTTCTAGTAACGTTTTGTAAACCGTTACTATACACCATCTATACCGACGGTTTTTTCAACAGTTGCGAAAAAAACCGTTGGGAGATCCTGAATTTCTTGTAGTGTATATAAGCTACGGGGCATCCTCACTTTTATAGCTAGCTTTTAGAGTTGAATTCTATCCAAGTCCGATTAAATGATATCAGCTGGAACATTTGGGGATGGGTAGGGCATGTCCATGACCTACACACAACAAGTGCTACCATTAGCACGTAGCACGCTGTGCATGAGACATGGTATGAACCGAAGTCCCACATTGTCTAGGTGTGAGCGTAATGGGAAGAGATTATAAGGAAGCTGATCCCATGGTGTGCTGCCAGTTACGTGGTCCATTGTGGGCTATGAACACAACCGAATAACAAAAGTTTAGGTTATTAATGAACTATGAAAGGAACATTTACCATATACAGTCATTTTCAAATGAGGAGATCCTTATTTTAGTTAAAATAAGGACCTTTCCATTTCTCTCATTTCCTGTTTGAATTTCAATGATCCGAGCCGCTCAATGTGTTCAAAACGTGATTTTAAGAGTACACGCAACGAATCAGCAAAAAAAATGACCGGGAAGGGCTTCATCCGAGCAGTTTTTATTTGAACCGTTCGATAAAAAATAAATAAAAATTGCTCGGATGAAGCCTTTTCGGTCTTTTTATTTTTTTGCTGATTTCTCACGGGTACCCTTAAAATTACGTTCTGAACACATTGAGCGGTTTGGATCATTGAAATTCTATTGGGAAAGGGAGGTCCTTATTTTATTAAGTTAAGGTAGTTCTTAGGAGAAGGAGACTCTTACCATATATGTAGGACAGTATATATGGTACTATGTCATATTCCCTTTGGCATCCCCAAAAAGTTCATCCACCATGAATGGACGTACAATTTCTGGATTTAAAAATAAAGTTTATCTGTGCAGACTTTTGAATTTTTCAAACACTCATCTAAAGAATTTTTGAGCTTTTTAATTTGGTGTCAAGAAATTTTAGAAATTACTCATAGAAGTATTTGCCACCAGCTCTTAAGCACACTGGGAGCCTAGAGACCTTGAACATTTGGCATCGCACGACTATTTTGTCTGGTGGCGTCCGCTGATCCGATATTGCTATTCGGGGATCTAATATTTGTAGGGTGGCCTTGTTGCCCCTATTTCGATCTATTGCCGAAGCAAAATGATAAGGGCAACTGGCTGATGCCGATGGCAAGCAGTTTCCATACAGAGAATCATTGAGGCCATAATTATTTTAGGATTTTGGTTTTGAATTTTGGGTAATGAGTGGAGAGAGAAATGTGGATCAAAAAAAAAAAAGTGGAGAGAGAAATAAGAATAATAATTAAAAAAAATTTATTGAAGACTGTGCGGAAAGAGAAAAGTGCAAAACCAAAATTCTCAACCAAACAAGCTCTGAAGTTATACTTTTTTTGAGCATCTTTTCAAGTTTGAATTTTTGTCAATTTCTTCTAGCTTGAGAAAAAATTTCATTCAAAAACTAGACGTATTATAGTAGTGGACTAATTAAACTTTTTTGGACGGAGGGCGTACTATTCAAGTGCTTGGATTAGTGTTTGGGATTGGAGTGTTTACATTTATATGTATGTGTATGCTCGCGCCCCATCTTCAACGTGTTGTGAATTACTTCTAGTTCCAACTCAATATTAGAGAGCTGACAACTCTAACCCAAGCTTAATTGGAAGTGGTATATGCCGAGAACCAGCATTATTATGTCATGGATTTCTCCAGTAAGAAAATTTTGTCCAAGCAATATTGTGGCAGATGTATTGACTGAGTCAGGATTATTAGACGGTGGAGTCAAATATGTAAGCAATATTCAGAGAAAAGAGGAATTAATATTGTATTTTTAGTGAGTTCCTTGGAAAAAATTCATAAAATATGTGGGTCAAGTTCATAAATATAAGTAAAATCTATACCAATAATTAATATTTGGAAATTTTCGCAAGCGAATGGAGTTAACCGATACCTCTAAAATTTATCCTGAAAGTTCCACATGATAATTTGGCCAAAAAACTAGTGGTATCATCCGGCTCTAGTGGTCTTTTCTCAAATGCTTTTCAGAGACTGAATCATCCTGAAAGTGCCCTATTAATGGTTTTAATCTCACTGTTTTGAAAATGCCGAAAGAATAACGTGAAGTTTTTGACAAATGCACTTAGAAAGTTACATCCCGGCCTCTACTTTCAAAAATTAAATTGTTCTTACTTCTCTGATATTATTATTCAGTGCCTAGGGGTGCCAGCGAGCCAAGCTTTATAGTGTTTGAGCTCGGCTTGTTTACTAAACGAGACAAAAACTCATGCTCGACGCTGATCTTTGTTGGTTTACTTAATTAGTCTCTTAAATGAGCAGAGCCTATACAAACGAGTCGAGTTTTTTCCAGACAAGCAGAGCTTTAGAGTGTCGAGCTCGGCTCAATCAATAAGTGAGTCAAGCTGAGTTGAGCCTTAACAAATCCACTCTCTAGCTGCTTGCGATTGGCTTGGTTTTTTAACAATAACTAGGTACATTGCAACGTGCAAAGCACGTCCGTCATGCCCGTTGAATAATTGAATATAAACTGCTAACAAGAGGAAGAGACCTATGCATTTTAAGACAACCAATGAGTGAACGTTAAATCTACAACTTCGACTAAGCTGATCAGAACTGGAAAATGTCTTTGAACCGTAGAGATGCTTCACATGTCTACTGTTGAGGTCGCTGCCATCTAGGAAAGCCTTATTGCCATGGCTGCTGCCAATTGCAGAGTGCTCGCTGATCCTATCAATGTACTGCAGGAGTTTAGTCAGGATAGAGGAACAACTTTCCTTCAAGTATTCAAACCCCTCCATCTGCATCACAGTTGAAGAAAACAAAAGAAGGAACATGGTTCACCAGATCAGTCACACTCACAAAGTTTCTAAAACATTTCCAGGGAAAAAGAAGTTTAACGTGATCATCCTGTCCCATTCATTAGCTCGTTTAACATAGAGGAGGGACTTGGGGGGCGCAAATGAACAAACTACTACAACTGAGATGGACACTTCGTGCTACAATTGATTTTCTGGGCAATGATAATTGAATGCCAAAAATAGGGATAGAAAATATTGTACTTAAATTAGTAAGATGAATTTTAGACACCTTGTCTTTTCATATAAACAACAAGCACTTTGCACTAATAGTATGACAAAACAACATGGCATGAGCATGAGCATAGGTAACAGCCGAGAAATTTCAGTGCCGGGTGGGCACGGGACACGTGGTGCCCGTGCCCGATCTCAGCTGTCCAGTTAAGTTTTGGACAGCCCAGATCTGTTTGGCTGCCAAGGAATATTTTAGTTATTTCACACTTTAAAATAGCCGAACAGATCTGGGCTGTCCAAAACTTCATTGGACGGCCAAGATGGTGCCGGGCACCACGTGTCCCATGCCCACCCGGCACTGAAAATTTTCTCCAGCCATTAGACAAACGTTTTGCCTATGTAGCTTAACCAATGAATGGATGAATAGTCAAAGATGGCTTAAACACTCTTCTAGATACGTCATTCCCAGGGGAAACATAAACAACTAAAGACGAAAGGATGGAGAATTGACCATTAACTAAAGATCGTTTGTATGAACCGGTGGAGACACACTTTCAGACGTTAGACTGTCCACAACAACCGATTTCCGCCATTACTTGTGCATAAATTGATCGAAACATAATCACATAAACAATATTAAATCCCGCTCAAATTTCACATTGAAAAGATAAGAGGAAAATAACACTGTAAAACAATAGATTTCACCTCTCAGATTTTCAGGCATTGTGACAAACTTAAGACACACGGACTTTAAGTAGCAACGATGCTACTCTGCCAGAGCTAATGTTGTTGCCACAGTGTTATGACAACATCGTCACAAAGATTAGAGCAATCTACGGCACCCCTCTATAACTTCCATGATCGACCTCTTCTTCCCCTCATTCAAATTTGTATTTTCCCTATGTAGCATACCTGAAAGCACTAAACTCTTGTCTAAGAAGCTTTATACCTAATGCTGAGTTGTGTGATCTATTTTTGGCTACAGAGTTAATCATTCAGTGATCAGTCTGCTCAGGATTTGTTCTTTAACAAGTCCAGTAAACTTGTAGCTATGGAGATGACAAATTAAGACAAATTCACATGACAAATCCATGTAGCCTCAAATTAAGATGATGTGGTTTTCTAGCTTTGCTTTGTACTACTTCTACCTTAAGTTATGAATGTTTTATGCAAAAACTCAAACTTTATTTTAGAGCTAATTCGATATTGAGCATCAATATTTATTCAACTAAAAATGAAATCAACCAACCAGTTTCTTCTCTCTTCTTTAAAAGGAAGAGCATATACATAGATATAATCAAAAAGAAAATATGTCTGCGTTTTTTCATAATACAAAATCCTACCTTTTATCACCTTTTGCCTGCCACTTAGATTTCAAATATCCACTTTCTAGCCATAGTCCTAGAGTATTACCCCCTTCTAACTCCAGCCACGACTTAAGCCTCCACTTTCTACCTATAGCCCCTAAACTTTGCCACAAAATGAAAAAAGATCCCTACGACCACATTGGACTTGCAAGCATCAGCAAAAGATAAAACAGAGATTACCTTCCATCATCAAACTTCACAAAGTTCATTGCTGCATCATCAGAACCAGTGTACTGCTGCCCTTTCACTAAACGGCAGGGGATGCCCACACTATCAGCCAAGACCTGCAAAACCATTCGGAATAATTCAAAAATTGGAAGGTTAAGCTCATGGCTGCAACCAACAACCCGAAACAGAAAGATATAACTATACAAGAAACAAAGATAGTTCCAGGATCTAAGAAACATACAAGTACACAATAAAGCACGAAAAGGCTGTAATAGAAAACATGCTGAATGGAGGAGCAATGCGCCCTACCATCACAAAAACCCCAGCTGCCATAGCTCCATCATCACAGCCAGCCGGATCACCCACCTACCGAGCTCCGTCGCCGCTCCGACCCGCCACTATATTCTTGAAATAATTATAATAGTCAATAATCAGAAACCCTAAGTTGGTAAATCAAATACCGCATGCAAACATCAACAATGTAATTAGAAGCTTTATAATCAGAAACCCTAAGGAGCCGTAGTAAAAAAGGAATACTACAGGATTTCAAAATAGAGCCACAAAAGTGAACATGCAACAAAAATCAAGAAGGGAGAAAACATCACCAACTAAAAATAGTACACATGCAACACGAATGGAGAAGAAATTGCTTCTGGACTATATTCGGGTTGAGACCCAACAGATCTGTGGGACCCTGAACCAAATTCGTCGGCGGTGGCCTCAGTTCCTCACCTGGCTCTGAGATCTTAACCTATCCCATGACAGAGTTTTTTGGCCTAAAATCTCGCGATCGAAGCCGCCTAATCTGGGCCTTGGTTCCGACCCACGAGATTTCGCTTTCGGTGACGGGAAATCTTTGATTTTGGGATTTGGTTACGGTTGGCTTCTTAGTGAAAGGATCTCATGAGAGAGAGGGAGACGGTGAAGATATTCTCTTCGTTGGGAGAGAAGGAGGTGGCCGGAGCGGGCGCCGCTCAATCGAGAGAGAGAGAGAGAGAGAGAGAGAGAGAGAGAATTCTCCGCGGTAGTTGGGTCTGTGAAATTCGCAGAGAGAGGAGGGGAAAGTCGAGTGAGTAAGTGGAGCCGTGGTCCGTGGAGGAAGCCCCATCACGCCACGTAACTGAGTAAGTGGAGGAAGCCAAATGACCATTTTGCCCAACTGACAAAGAACAACAGCTGAACAATTGAGGGCTACAATTGTCCAAATTGAACCAAAAATGGCAAGCGAAAATCAGACCAAACTGAATCTTCTTTAAGAGAGGTACGATAAGTCGTATGGGACAATCCAATCGTAATTACTCGTATAACTTGTAAAGAATTCAATAACATTCATCATGACTTGCTGCCAATTCCCAAATTTCAAAACAATTACTCTCCCTATACCTAAATAAATATATGACTCGCAACTCCACAGATAAAAAATGCATTCTTTTCGTTCAAGAAATTTGGAAAAAAAATACCTTGGGGGCGAAGGCATTTTTTCAAATTTTTTGAAAAAAAGAATGCATCTATTTAACAGCTTAAGTTTGCGCATTGAACATTTATTTAAGGATGGAGGGAGTATAATTCAAGTCTTTGCAATGTTACCATAAATATATTATTGTTACCATCAAAATATATTATTGTAAGAGAGAGAGAGAGAGAGAGAGAGAGAGAGAGAGAGAGAGAGATATGAACTTTGCCATATATCGGCTCTATTGGGCCTTTTGCATCTCAAGCCCTGATAATGATTTTTGCAAGCAGAGATGAGTGTGAAGGTTCACAAGTCGACCATGAAGAAATAGAGCACATTTGTGGGCGCCCATTGGACCTACATTTCGATGAAAGAACGGGCAATCTCTACATAGCGGACGCGTATATGGGCCTCCTCGTCGTGGGCCCAAAGGGTGGACTGGCCACCAAAGTTGCAACACAGGCCCAAGGCATTCCTTTTGGGTTCACAAACAGTTTAGATATCGACCAGAGAACTGGAGTAGTGTATTTTTCTGATAGCCGCTCACGTTTCCAGAGAAGGTACGTACGCTGCTCTCTCACTTCCTTTCATCTTCTTTTATTCATTTTTTTGGTTAAGAAGATAGAAGTGCATGAATGGTACATCGTCACATCACGGCATTATCTATAAGTGATCATGACCTTTCCAGACCTATGTCGGGATTGAAGTTAAAATTCCACCCGTGTGGGTGGTGTTAGAAATTAAAATCGCTAACATGATATGCAATTAGGAGATAATTGGAGATATCGAAGTCAAATGTGCCATAGAAAGGAGATTGATTATAAAAGTACTGATCCGGCCTCTTCAGTTGAGTGTAAAATTTTTTATGAATTTTGTACAATAAGATTCGGAAATTATCATGGGTGTAAATTTGCAGGAACCACATCTCTGTGATTGTTAGCGGTGACAGAACAGGGAGGCTAATGAAATACAACCCTCAAAGCAAGGAAACAACAGTTCTTCTCCAAAATCTCACATTTCCAAATGGAGTATCACTAAGCAAAGACGGAGACTTCGTTCTTGTCGCAGACACCACCAACTGCAGAATTCTCAAGCTGAGGCTCGAACCATCATCAAAATCAGGGATGGTTGAGGTTTTCGATCGGCTCCCCGGGTTCCCGAATAATATCAAGAGGAACCACAGAGGAGAGTTTTGGGTGGGAATTCATGCAAAAAGAGGGAAGCTTTTGAAATGGGTGTTATCCTTTCCTTTGGTAGGGCAGGCTTTGATTAAACTTCCATTTGACATAACAAAAGTGTACTCATATTTTGCAAGGTGGGGAGGGAACAGGTTGGGAGTGAGGTTAAGTGGTGATGGTGATGTATTGGAAGCATTGGAAGATGAAGGTATAATCGGTTGGAAGGCTGTGAGTGAAGTAGAAGAGAGGGATGGAAATCTCTGGATTGGATCCATAAGGACACCTTTTGTGGGCGTACAAAGAAATTCCAGGTAGAGGCCAGGATCGACGCTAAGGATACATATGTAACAGATTGATCAATACGGAGATGTGTTTGAAATCGTTTGATCGATGCATGTGAATTTCGTACAATGCAAGTGGAATCACTCACATTAAATTAACTTTCGGTCTATAGTTTAGGAAACTTCAATCAATGCAATAATAATATTGTTGTCGAATATCCTCCACCAAAGCTGAAATCTCCTTTGGGCAAGGATAGGTATCACTCTTCATACAGTTGATCACCATGTTGGAATCTGACTAAAAAATTGCATCAGACAAACCCGTATCCACCACCATACCATAAGCTACACACAAAGCTCACACCTCTGATGAAGATAGCAAACAAAGCCGGAAGCCATTGTTCTGCTCCACCATTATCCCTAGCAATGATGCCAAAGGAGGATGCGCTTGCTGCAGGAGGATTTAAACGCTCCACCACAATTGAGTTTAACCACTTAAATAAACTAAATTATTCGAAATAACCTGATGAGCTCCGGATATATAGCCCCATATGTATGTGATAGGAGGATTCACGGAAACCGTATTGTTGGTGTTTCCATAGAAGATCTAGGCTCATTGCCGAAAATCTCTATGCCTTGTGCTGAGGGGTTTTTCAGCCATTGAATCTTGGGCTTTAAAAAAAAAAACAGACAATTCAATGGCCGAGAAGATCTAGGCTCATTGCCGAAAATATCTATGCCCAGTACTGAGGGGTTTTCCAGCCATTAAATCTTGAGCTTTTAAATAAAAAAAACATACAATTCAACGGCCGAAAAAATCCATCACAGTGGGACAGAAGTTTTCTTCATAAAAGATCTCGGCTCCATATCAAGATGGGAGGCCCAAATTATCCCTTGTCAGTCAAATCCCAAGCCTAGATGATTTTAGTATTGGGATTTGTCAAAATTCACAATCCACATCCCGCGATGACAGACCAGCGAAAAGGCTGCACAATGATAGGACCCAAAAGTGACCACACGTGACAGACCTCAAATGCGGCTGCACGTGAGGGGAGATGTTAAGGAAATCAATCTCACATTGCTTGGGAGTGGAATGGGTGATCACTTAATAACATCTGGGACCTCTCCACTCATTGCCAATTGGTTTTGAGATGGATATAAAGTTTCTACATGGTATCAGAGCGGGGCTCATTCCACCCCACATTTTAAAAAATTCACAATTCACACTCCACGATGATAGACCAGCAAAAAGGCTGCACGATGATAGAACTCAAATGTGGCTACACGTAACAGACCTCAAAATGCGGCTGCATGTGAGGGGGGATGTTAAGGAAATACAGTAGAATCTCATATTGCTTGAGAGTGGAATGTGTGATCACTAAATAACATTTGGGACCCCTCTACTCATTGCCAATTGGTTTTGAGATGAACATAAAGTTTAACATGGTATCAGAGCTAGGCTTTCGGAGGCTTTTCCCCTTTGTTTGTGCCATAGTTGCACTTTGTTTCATTGTGATCCGTGTGTTCCGGATGCTTTGTTGACCTCTCCACGTGCGAATCAGGGGTCGCACGTGCGGGGGAGTATTGGGATTTGTCCCACGTCGTTTAATTATCTCCTTCAAAACTAGTATATGAGCCTGAGCGGCCTCTTCACTCTTTACCAATTGGTTTGAAGTTGTATGCTTTAACATTTAGGTGCTACACTTTTGCAGGGGATGGGGATGCTCAAGAAAAAGAAAAATATTCGGTGCTCATGGGCACTGGTCCTTCCACGCAGAAGATTAATGTGGTGTTCAAGACCAAATTATAGGCTGAATCATTAGTTTTTCCCCCGATGTGCATCTTCAACCTCGATAAGATATAGAGTTCAACTTTTTTCGTAGGTCAAGTCCAAGCACCCTCCACCGTAAAATTTACGGAGCATTTCTATTAAATTAAATGAACTAAAAGTCCAGATTTTACGGATTTTTTAGGCCGGTCATTCTTTTCACATGCAGCAAGTAAAATACTCCATTTAGTGAAAATAACTTAAGTATTGTCATTAATCTGTAGTCCAATAATATAGCTGAAACGCACGCTTATGGTATATTTGGTTATCACATTTTGCTTTATTATATTATAGAATGTGATTTTGGCATTCCAAGAGCAATGTTGGGGTTGGGCCACACGTTTCTGACGCGGATCCTAACGCTATTTTTCCGTCTGCCACATCACCACTTCCATCCAGATTCCCTCACAGCTTAGCGGAGAGACCCGGGATATCATCACGTATTCCCTTCATATTCTTTTTTACTACACAATGATATAAAAACCGCACACACAAGGTCTTGGGTGTCGATATTATACTCTTTCTATTCCATTTTATTTTCGATGCTCGTCTCAATTTTTAATCGTTTTAGATATTTTAATCTTTCAAAAATATGTCATATAAAATTTATTTGATATGTCTCAATTAATT
>BPLS01026952.1:6275-17384 GCA_019656275.1 Rhododendron kiyosumense
CATTCATGAGTATACCGATGTCTTTGCATGGAATTATGATCAGATGTAGGGCCTAAACCGGGAGGTCACCACACATCGGCTCAATGTGCTACCCTCAGCCCGCCCAATGAAGCTAGGGCGGAAGCTAGGGATCAGGTTCTACAAACAAGATGTGTAGTTCAAGATCAAAGATGAGGTGGTCAAACTCCTCAAAGCTGGATTTGTCAAACCTATTTAGCATCCTTCATTGCTCTCTAACATTGTCCATGTGGTGAAGAAGAATGGACAAATTCACGTTTGTGTGGATTTTAGAGATTTGAACAAATCTTGCCTGAAGGGCAAATTCCCTCTTCCAAGCATTGATACGCTCGTTGACTTCGCCGCAGACCATCCATGATCTCATTCATGGATGGATTCAGTGGATACAATCAGATCAAGATGTCTCCAAAAGACGACTCCAGAAGACGGTCCCAAAACTTCTTTCCGAACTACCAATGGCAACTTCTTTTACACCGTTATGTCATTCGGACTAAAAAATGCTGGAGCCACATATCAACGAGCTATGACCGCCATTTCTCATGACATGCTCCACTAGATACTGGAATTTTACATAGATGATTTGGTGGTCAAAACCAAAGAAGAAGAGACCCATATCAACGACCTCCAAAGGGTTTTTGAGAGATGTAGAAGGTTTTGATTGCAGACGAACCCACTAAAATACGCATTTGGAGTCACACTTAGCAAGTTTCTCAGCTATGTTCATCGCCATGGAGTCGACCCTGACCTACAAAAATAGTCGCCATCAAAGAGATGTCTCGCCATACTAATGTGGATGAACTCCGAACATTCTTAGGGCGAACATCTTACCCAGTAATTTAAAAAGCGCGCGCTTCGCGCGCTAAAGCGCAAGGCGCAGCATAGCGCATGTTCTGCGCTTCAAAGAAGGGCGCTATAGCAGAAAACAAAAAGGCGCAGAAAAGGCGCCAAGGCGCACGCTATGGCGCAAGGCGCCGAGGCGCACGCCTTTTGTCTGTGAACCAAAAATTGATCCGATGGTCCAGATTCTGCAGAAAACACATGCGATGCACTGAATAATATTTGCTTTTAAGTCTAATTTCTACCCTAATCGGCTGATCGATCATAGTATCATACTCCCTCTGTCCCATTTTTATTGTCCTTTTTTGATGTTCGTATCAGTTTTCAATTGCTTATATCTTCCAATGTGAATCTCCAAAAATATGCAATATGGATCTTATTTGATAGATTTCAATTTGTTCTATAATACAAAGATGTCAAATTCATGAAAAATATTATAGATTGAAAGATATACGCAATAGACAAAAAAGTGAAAAAGAAATAATGGACAATGAAAATGGGACGGAGGGAGTACCCGATTGAAACCCAGCAGTAGCCGAACAGCTTCAGTGACAGGCGATCGACGATCGATCGAGAGAGTAGCTTCAGGTTTCAGTTTCACTCTTCAGCGAGGTAAACTCCTCCTCCTCCTCTTCCTCTTCCTCTTCTGGTTCTTTTTCTTTCTTCTTTCTTCTTCCTTCTTTTTTCTTTTCTTTTGACGACTCCAAAGTCTCCAGACGCCTCTTTCTTTTTTTCTTTTTCCTCTTCTTGTTCTTCTTCTCTCTTCTTCCTTCTTTTTTATTTTCTTTTGACTTCCAAACTCACAAAAGGGTAGAGATGAGTTTGGCATGCAAAAAACAGAGCCGCATTCCCAGTTTTTTTTTTTTCCTCTCTCTCCCTCTCTCTCACGTTCATACCTCTCTCTCTCCCCATTTGAGTCCATCTATTTTCTCATTAATTACTTATTGCCTCCTACCGGCTCCTGGGCTGTTCCGGCTGTTAGATTTTGTTTTTTTTTTTTTCCAGTAGCTATATGTGTTTATGGTATTATTTGTACTTGTTAATTGTAGGTTACATCTGAAAATTCTAGTAAAAAGGACCCTGGTTGGAAGTATTGCGAAAAGATTGATCCACACAATAATACCAAGTTGAAATGTATATTTTGTAACGAAGTGAAAAATGGGGGTGTGTCAAGAATCAAGCAACACCTTGCAGGATGAGCTAAAAGGAATACGGCGGCATGTCGCCGATGCCCACCTGAGGTTAGAGAGGAGATGAGGGAGTTTATACGTAAAAGGGATGAAGCAAAGAGTCAAATTAAGTCTATACCAGATTTTGATGATGCAATGAATGATGATGATTATGACCTGGACCTGGACGATGATATTGTTGAATTCAATCCTCGTTCTAAGAAATCTTCTACTCACGGAAGCACAACCTCCGCATCTATTCATTCTAAGCCTAAGAAACCAAGAAACATAGGGCCTCTCGACACTTACTACACTCCTGAGCCAGAGGTGGTAGTGGAAAATAGAAAAGCCAAGGGCAAACAGCCAAAAATTGATGAGAATGAACCATATAAGAAAATATTGAAAGACCGGGCTCATCAGGCTATTGCAAGGTGGATATATGATTGTGGGATACCTCTAAATGTTGTGAACAATGAAAGTTTTGCGCCAATGATAGAGGCTATTGGGCAATACGGTCCGGGTTTGCCCCTACCAACTTATCATCAAGTGCGAGTCCTTCTTCTAAAAAAAGAGGTAGAACATGTTAACAAGTTGATGGAGGAGCACAAAAAAGACCAGGAACAATATGGGTGTACGCTAATGAGCGATGGGTGGACTGATAGGAAAAATAGAACATTGATGAATCTTTTGGTGAATTCTCCAAGGGGGACCATGTTTCTGAAATCTATGGATGCGTCTGGAATTGTAAAAGAAGTAGAAATGATATATGAATTGCTTGATGGGTGGGTGGAGCATATTGGAGAAGCAAACGTGGTTCAAGTTGTTACGGATAGTGCTGCGGCAAATGTGGCGGCAGGTGAGAACTTTAATTTGCTATTTGGTTGTGTTACTTACTTGAAGTTATGACCATGTAAAAATCACTTTTTTTCTAGACTTCTAGTTCTAACTTCTAACACCACTTATTTATAACAATTACCAGGTAGGTTGTTGGAGGCAAAACGACCTCACTTGTTTTAGTCTCCGTGTGCTGCCCATTGCTTGGACTTGATGTTAGAAGACATTTTTAAGTTGCCAAATTTGAAGACAACTTGGGAAAGGGCAATAATGATTCATGGTTATATTTATAATCGACCATCTTTGTTGAATATGATGAGGCAATTTACCCAAAGGAAGGAGCTCGTTAAGCCGGCAAAAACTCGGTTTGCAACCGCTTTTTTGACTTTGCAAAGGGTTTATGAGCAAAAGGGAAACTTAAGGAAGATGTTTACTTCAGAGAAGTGGACCAATAGCAAATGGGCAAAAGAGCAAGGAGGAAAATATGTAGAAAAAGTCATGTTGATGGCCTCATTTTGGAGGAATGTGCTCCTTGCCCTCAAGTTCGCATCCCCACTTGTTAAGGTACTTAGATTGGTTGATGGAGAAATCAAGCTTCCAATGGGATACATTTATGAGGCTATGGATCGGGCTAAAGAAACTATTGCAAATTCCTTCAATCAAAATAAGGAGATGTATGATGAGGTCTATAAGATAATCGACAAGAGGTGGGAATTACAATTGCATTGGCCTTTGCATGCAGCTGGTTTTTACTGAAATCCTGAATTTTTTTACAAAGATCCAAACGCTTGCAAAATTCCAGAAGTCATTGGAGGCCTATACAGATGTATCACAAAGTTGATTCCCAATAATGATACACAAGACCTTGTTTGTGCCGACTTGATGAAGTATGAGAGAGCTGAAGGACTCTTTGGTAATGCAATGGCAGTGAGGCAAAGAAATACGAGGACACCAGGTATCACCATGTTAACCTTGATCTAGTAACTAATTTAAGTCGTAAGAGTTGCACTTTAAGAATGTTTTCCAATATCAATATTCTATGGTGTGCAGCTGATTGGTGGGCCTCATTTGGTCATGACACTCCCGACTTGCAAAAATTTGCCATCAAAGTTCTTAGCCTTACTTGTAGTTCCTCGGGATGCGAGCGTAATTGGAGTGTCTTTGAGCATGCGAGTATAAGATAATCAAGTTCATTCATTGACTTCCTTTAGTTAAGTATGATCATGAATTTAAGTCCCTTGTATAATTAATTGTTAATGCAGATTCACACAAAAAAAAGGAATAGACTAGCTCAAAGCGTCTCAATGATTTGGTATTTGTTAAGTACAATAGAGCATTGAAACGTCAATACCTCAAACGTGATCGCATTGATCCTATATCCTTGAAAGATATTGATGAAAGCAATGAATGGTTGGTTGGGAAGATGGAGGAGGAAGAAGCTGTGTTTGAAGGTGATGATTTGAATTGGGATGATGTTGCTTTACTTCTGGAGCCGAAGAACCAAGTAAAACAACTAGAGCATCAAATTCAAAGTCAACAGACTCAACACCTATCGCCAAAATGGCAAAACCAACTCCAAAGGCTAAGGCTTCAAGAGGAAAGGCATCTCTTATAGATGAGGTGATTGAAGAGGGAGAATGGGAGACGGATGACGAGGAGGAGGAAGATGTGGAAGGATATAAATCAGAATCATCAGATGATGATGATGATGAAATTCAAGATGAAGTTCTTGGTTCTGAGAATGATGATTAATGTCTATGCATGACTCTAGATTTTATTGCCTTCAATCCTTTTGTTATGTCTCTATGGCTAAACATTATTATGTTAACTTTTCATGGATGATATGTATGTTTCGTGTTTAGTACTATCGTTTAACCATTGCTATGTTATGTTTTATGACATTTGCAAGTTTTACAAGTGTTTGTTTGTATTGAAAACTTGTTCTAATAAATTTGCCTCATTGCGAAGGATTTTTTTTTTTTTTTGCGCTTCGCGTCAATAAAGCGCAAGCCGCGCCTTGCGCTAAAGCCCCAGGGGACTATTGCGCCTCGGTGCGCCTTTCGCCATTTAAAACACTGGCTCTGATACCACAAGTGCAATCACTAAGAGAGTACAATTACAAAGAATGGAGAGGATCAAAAGACATACACATAAGAATATTATTACACACAAGTCTGAAGGGAGAAGAGAGAAGCATAGCCTAGGTTCCTAGAAAGCATCTAACTTACATTATTACACGTGGACCCAACTTAAGCTCAGTAGGCAATACTTGACTAGACAAACAACTCATCTGTTCTTCCAAGTTGATCCTCCTCCAAAATTCCAGTAAACAATGGCATTGACATTTAGTTATGATCTTAACATTGATGAAAGGATTTACTAATAGAAATAGGTAAGAACCCTTGAATCTTTGTATGCTAATTGACAAGTTCCTATGGCTTTATGAATATGTACTTGTTTGAATGTCTACAAGAGAGATACAGAATATGGCTTAATTCAATGGCTTTCAAAGTGTGTATCTCATAGGTCATAGATAATATCACGTGCGAAACACCTACACTTTTGCTAGACTCCAAAGGACATCTATCCTTGGTCATCACACTCCAAATGCCAAGTATGTATCCAATCGAAATCACATACGGCTCTCAAACTACTTCAAGCCTTCAATGATTGCTGGACAGAAACTTGTTGGAATATTTAAGTAGTTGTTATGAGTCTTGTCCCACATTAGTTAAACAAGTCTTGTGTCAAGTTATCTCTTAATATAAATAATAGTTATTTGTGTTAGGGTTAATTAACACCCTATTCACTTTTTTTATTCTCCCAAACAACATGGTATCAGAGCCACCCTTAATCCAACCCTAAACTTAATCATAATCGTAACCCACGCCCCACCACCCATCATCACCATATACTGTTACTGTTCACCGCGAGTACTGTTCATCGCAAGTACTGTTCACGCGAGCACTGTTCATCGCGGTACTGTTCATGCGAGCACTGTTCATCGCGGTACTGTTCATCACGGTACTGTTCATCGCGAGCACTATTCACCTTGAAATCCCCTTTGATACCCTAACCCCATGCACCAAACCCATTCGAAATTGCTGAACAACCTTTGGAACTCTTGAAAAACCCTAATCGAACCTTAATCACCCCCCCCCCCCCATCGAGCCCGAATCGACCCTTATTCACTATAATCAACTCTCAAAACTCCTAAATATGGTTTGAATCCCCCTGAATCGTGTTCCAAACAACCCAGCATCCCCCGATTTAAGTTCGAAATTGTCTGAAAGGTTTTCACTGGCAGCCAGATTTGTCTCATGTTGTTCGTTCAGTGTTTCTAGCCTTGTTCGGATGGGATCAGTCACATGCATCTCGATTTACGTGTTGTTTTCTGAGGTATCGATCTAAATCTTGATTTGTTGCTGTCTATGTCGCCTATTGGTTGGTGTTCTCAATTGGTTACCGTTGGTAGTATGAATGTTTGGATTATTGAGGCCTGTTGATTTTAGTATTGTTATTAGCAAATATTGTTCCATGATTTGTTTATGGTCGTCGACTTGTTGGTAGACGGAGTTAATCTTCGGTTGTTTGGTTGATCGCATATGATCTTGTGCTGTTGATGATGTTGGGTGATCGTCTGGTTTTGTGATCTATTGGTAGTTGTTGATTCTATTAGTTGGTTCTTATTGGTGGTTGTTAATTCAGTGCAATGGAGGAGAGTGGTGAGTTTGCTTCTGATTTTCGTGGTCAAGATTATGGGTTCAATGATAGGGTTTTTGGTGGTCGTTACCCTAATTCTGGCACTCGTTGTGTAAGCCATGAGTTTGGTCAAGATGGTAGTAGCAATCGTCGTCGTGGTTGTGTTCCTCGACATTGCGCCTATTGTAATGGCAACAATCATACAGTTGAGTATTGTTGGGATCTTCATGGTTGGCCTTCTACTCAGCCGGTTACTCATTCTACTGATGCCATAGTGACTATTTCTGGGGAAGAGTACCAACGCCTTGTGTCACTTCAGACAGGTTCCTCCATTGCAACGCTAACTCAGACAGGTTCTTCCGTTGCGTTTGTTGCATCTTCTTTTTCTTCTATTCCTTGGGTCATTGATTCTGGTGCATCTGATCATATGACTGGTACATCTACTATTCTCTCTAGCTATCGGTCTATTGATAAACCATCTCGTGTTACATTAGCCGATGGCTCTACCACTGATATTACTGGTTTAGGTTCTATTTCTGTCACTTCTTCTTTGACTTTAGATTCCGTATTACATGTTCCTCGTTTTCCATTAAACCTTATGTCTGTTAATAAACTTACCAAATCTTTAAATTGCTCTGTCACATTCTTCCCCGGTGGTTGTGTGTTTCAGGATCTCAAGATGGGGAGGAAAATTGATGGTGGAACTGAACGTGGTGGCATGTATTACTTTACTGACAATGTTCACCCTAGCTTTGTTGCCCTTCAGTCTTCGGTGACACCATATCAATATCATTGTCGTCTTGGTCATCCATCCCTTCAAAACCTTAAACGGCTGGCACCTTCATGTAGTCGTGTTAATGTTTTGCCATGTGAAGTCTGTGAATTTAGTAAACATCATCAAGTGTCTTTTTATCCTAGGGTTGAGAGTCCTGTGTCTCGTCCTTTTCAATTAGTTCATTCTGATATTTGGGGTCCAATGCGTGTTCCTAATGTCTTTGGCTTCCAATATTATGTTATCTTTGTTGATGATTACTCTCGTGTCACGTATCTTTATCTCATGAAAGAGAGGTCAGAGTTGTCTTCTATTTTTAAGTTATTTTATACAGAGATCAAAACTCAGTTTGATACTTGTATTCGTATATTTCGTTCTGACAATGCAGTTGAATGTTTTCATAATTCTCTTTCTAAGTTTTTTGATGATCATGGTATAATTCACCAATCTTCTTGTGCTCGGACTCCACAACAAAACAGAGTTGCCAAACGCAAGATTAGGCATTTATCGGAGGTTATGCGTGCTCTGTTATTCCAAATGCAAGTTCCTAAGTCTTATTGGAGTTATGCTGTTCTTACAGCCTGTTATTTGATCAATCGTATGCCATCTAGAGTCCTAGGCGGTCAGATACCCTATACGGTTTTATTTTCTGGTCAGCCGCTTCACTCATTACCCCTACGAGTATTTGGGTGCACCTGTTATGTTCATACTCTTGATCCTGACCGGGACAAACTTGACCCACGGTGGATTCGGTGTATTTTTCTGGGATACTCGCGCACTCAGAAAGGGTATAAGTGTTACTCACCGTCTCTACGTCGTCATTTTGTTTGTGCTGATGTCACGTTTAATGAGTCATTACCCTTTTACTAGGGTTACCGTACTCCAGTTGACCTTCCTGAGACTGAGTCTGTGTTTCCTGTTTGTGTACCATCTGTGCCACCCTTGCAGGTGTATGTTCGTCGGCAGAAAGTATTAACAGCCCCACCAGTGCCTTCTTCTGCGCCTCCTCCGTCTCAAGATCTTGTTCCACAACCGCCGCCACCTCCACCACCTCCATCACCACCTCCGCCTCCACCTCTATCATCACCTGGTCTTCCTATAACTCTTCGCAAAGGCATTCGGTCTTGCACTTCTCACCCTATTGATCGGTTTGTTTCCTATGCTCACTTGTCTCCGTCCCTTCGTGCTTTTACTACTTCTGTTTCGTCTATTTTTGTTCCTAACACTGTACAGGAGGCCTTATCTGTTTCTGAGTGGCGAACAACTATAGAAGCTGAGATGTCTGCTCTACATGACAATGGCACTTGGGAGTTGGTTTCTCTTCCGCCAGGAAAGTCTACTGTTAGTTGTAGGTGGGTCTTTACGGTCAAATATCATCCTGATGGGTTTGTTGAGTATTACAAAGCTCGTCTTGTTGCTAGGGGATATACTTAGACTTATGGTGTTGACTATGCTGAGACTTTTTCTCCCATTGCCAAGCTTGGTTCTGTCCGCTTTCTTATCTCCCTTGCAGCCAATCTTGGTTGGCCTTTATTCCAGTTGGATGTTAAAAATGTCTTTCTTCATGGGGATCTTTAGGAGGAAGTTTATATGGAGCAACCACCTGGGTTTGTTGCTCAGGGGAAGCGTAATAGGGTATGTCGTCTTCGCAAAGCACTATATAGTCTTAAGCAGTCTCCTCGGGCCTGGTTTGGCAAGTTCAGTGATGCAGTTTTGAAATTTGGAATGAGTCGCTGTCAGTCTGATCATTCGATTTTTTCTCTCTCATCTGACCAAGGGAAAGTATTATTGATTGTTTATGTGGATGATATTATTATTACGGGCGATAATCAAAAAGGTATTGATGAGTTGAAGGTATTTCTGCAGAGTCAGTTTCATACCAAAGATCTGGGAAGGTTGCGATATTTCTTGGGTATTGAGGTTGCACGATCTAAAGATGGCATTAGTTTATCGCAGAGAAAATATGTGTTAGATATTCTAGATGAGACCGGTTTATTGGGGTCGAAGCCTGTCGATACTCCTATGGATCCTAATGTCAAATTGTGTGTTGATCAGGGGGAGCTGTTTTCTAGCCCTGACCAATATCGTCGCTTGGTTGGTAAATTAAACTATCTTACTATTACACGTCCAGATATCTCGTTCGCAGTTAGTATTGTGAGTCAGTTTATGTCTGCTCCTCGTTTTCCACATTGGGAGGCTGTTCTTAGAATTGTAAAGTATCTCAAGGCTCATCCAAGACGTGGTTTGTTTTATCGAGCTAATAGTCACTTACGTGTTGAGGCTTTTACTGACTCTGATTGGGCAGGAGGACCTTCTGACAGGAGATCTACTACAAGATATTGTGTTTTTCTCGGTGGAGACCTTGTCAACTGGAAGAGTAAGAAACAAACAGTAGTTGCACGGTCTAGTGCAGAGGCAGAGTATAGAGCAATGGCCCACACGACATGTGAGATTGATGGGTGCGATCTTTGCTTGAGGAGATAGAATTTAGTGTGCAATTGCCAATGAAATTGTATTGTGATAATCAGCAAACAATTCACATTGCATCCAATCCGGTATTTCATGAGAGAACTAAGCATATTGAAGTTGATTGTCATCTGGTGCGTGAGAAGTTAGTTGATGGTGTGATAACTACTCCCTTTGTGTCTACAAGTGCTCAATTGGCTGACATGTTTACTAAGTCATTGTTCAAGCCCCGGTTAGAGTCGTTATGTAACAAGCTGGGACTTTGTGATATCTATTCTCCAGCTTGAGGGGGAGTGTTGGAATATTTAAGTAGTTGTTATGAGTCTTGTCCCACATTGGTTAAACAAGTCTTGTATCAAGTTATCTCTTAATATAAATAATAGTTATTTGTGTTAGGGTTAATTAACACTCTATACACTTTTCTTATTCTCCCAAACAACAAAACTCACCCCCTCTTTAATGTCGAGGAATCTCACCAATATGGGCTCCCAAACTACACGATCTCATTTCATTCAGTTCTCACTAATATGGGAAACCTCCCTTGGCAGCTGAAATTTTTTCCCTTACCGCTATTGAAGACATTGCAAAGTACATACAATCATATCCATTGTCTAGATTACATCGCCCATTTTAAGTTTCTATTAATCATAAGTAGTAGACCGATATCCCAAAAAAACCCTCCATTTTTTTTTTTATGTTTTTGGATTTAATTTTTTTCCCCCTCTAAGTGTGAAGCGACCACATATTTGCCAGTTTTATTTAAAATAAGTTATTGAATTGTTGCCAGTTTCTTTAGTGAGTTATGACATTTAAAGGAGTCGATGCCCTTCTTGTTTTCTTGTTTCAGTGATGATAGAGATATTTGCAGTCATTTGTAGATGATGTTTAAATCAAGCACCTTATGGACTACACAATTACTACATTGATCTAGATCTGTATGATTTAACCTGTGAAAGGGGTGGGGGACGCAAAAGTGGGTCAGGATCATCTGCCAATGATTTCTACCAATTACTGATATGCATGTATAGATTGTCGGTTTAGAGAACGATTAGATGTATGTGGTTAGTAATGGAGGTAATCGAAGCAAAATGTAGGCAGTCGTGGTTGGTTAATTTTAAGTGAGAGGAAAGGAGAGAAAACTAGATCTTTTGGCAACGGCAAAGAGTTAGATGGATCCGAGAGGTGAAGGAGGAAAAAAATTGGGGGGGGGGGGGAAGAAAGAGAGACACGCTGTTGAAAAGAAGATGAGTGACAGAAGCCCACGATTCGCATCCCAGAGTCTGTGGAGGGTGAAATGGTAAGCAAATCCTA
>BPLS01026954.1:0-16589 GCA_019656275.1 Rhododendron kiyosumense
GATAACAGAATGGTGAACCATTTTGTTCAGGAATTCAAGAGGAAGCACAAGAAGGATATTAGTGGGAATCCAAGAGCTTTGAGGAGGTTGAGGACTTCTTGTGAAAGAGCAAAAAGGACTCTTTCATCGACAGCTCAAACTACGATTGAGATTGATGCGTTATACGATGGCATTGATTTTTTCTCGAAGGTTACTCGGGCCAGGTTCGAGGAGCTGAACATTGATTTGTTCAGGAAGTGTATGGAGCCAGTGGAGGAGTGTTTGAGGGATGCGAAAATTGACAAGAGCAATGTCGACGAAGTCGTTATTGTTGGTGGGTCCACTAGGATTCCAAAGGTCCGGCAATTGCTGCAGGATTTCTTCTATGGGAAGGAGCTTTGCAAAAGCATTAACCCTGATGAGGCTGTGGCTTATGGTGCTGCGGTTCAGGCTGCGATTTTGAGTGGTGAGCGGAATGACAAGGTTCAGGATTTAGTACTGGTGTTGGATGTCACTCCGCTTTCCCTTGGTTTGGATGACGCTAGTGGGGTTACGAATGTTTTCATTCCAAAAAACACCAAGATTCCGACGAAGAAAGAGCAGGTTTGGCAAACTAGCGAGGATAACCAAACCAGGGTTTTGTTTCCAGTCTATGAGGGGGAAAACACTCTATCCAGAGACAACAACTTGTTGGGCAAATTCACAATGAACGGAATTCCTCCTGCTCCTAGGGGCGTCCAGAAGTTCGATGTCTGTTTTGATATTGATGCGAATGGTATTCTGAATGTGTCTGCAGAGGACAAAACTACCGGACAGATGCAGAAGATCACGATCACCAATGATAACGGTAGGTTGTCGAAGGAGGAGATTGAGAAAATGGGGCAGGAGGCTGCGAAGTACAAGTCGGAAGACGAGGAGCACAAGAAGAAAAACGAGGCGAAGAACGCATTGGAGAATTACGCTTATAACATGAGGAACTCTATTAACGATGAGAAGAATGGCGCGAAGATTCCTCGGGCTAACAAGAAGAAGATCGAAGCGGCGCTTGAGCAGGCAATTCAGTGGTTGGATGAGAACCAGCTCGCTGAGAGGGAGGAGTTTGAGGATAAAATGAAGGAGTTGGAGGGCATTTGCAATCCTTAAGTTGAAAAGATGTACCATGGTGCTGGTTCTGGTGGAAGCGATGCTGGACACAATATTCAGCTTGATTAAGATGTTCCAATCTTCAGCTTGAGGATTTCAGTAATGCCGATCAAAAGCCTTTAGGATTTCAGTAATTTCTCTGTCCACTGCAAACTATGAACATGTAGTACCTTTCGGGTATATCCTTTCTGTATTTTTTCTGTTTGGTTTTTTGGTTTTGCTTCACGCAGAAGTACAAATTGCGTCTTTACTATGTCATTGCCTGCGGCTGCAACTAGAAGGTGAAAGTGTTCTGTGAAACCATTGATCATGACTTCATCTCTTTTTGCCAACAAAATTTTGGGATTCCTACTCTTTCCGCAAAGGAGTCTGTGATGGTTCTCTGGTGGTTATTCTACGAGCATATGAGCAACAAGTAAACAAGTGATACATAAACTGTTTCTTTCTTGGCTAACTACAAACTTTAGTGAAGACATTATTCTAGGTAGTACTCAGTGGAACTAAACTGTTAGAAAAGAAACGTATATGTAATCCTTCCATTCTTAAGAGTTTTTACATCCACTTTTCTTAGTCAAGATATAGAATCATTTCATTGCACATTGTTCATGCTCGTAAGCCAGCTCAAATCAGAAGGAAAAAGAGTGAACCCAGAAGCAAGATTACTGTACAAGCTGAATTGTAGTGCTAGGTGGTGGTTGACGAGTATTGAATTCTAACAAAATATTAGAAGCATAAGCACAAAATATGCACATATATAATCATACATTTATCAGCAAAGAACTTACACCAGCAGTTGGGCATACCAGACATGTATACTCTTTGTGTTCCTCTTGACCGTCCACTTGAGTTCGCTAGCGCACTCTCTCTCTCTCTCTCTCCCCTTTGTGCTAGTGTGTTCTGCAGTTTTGTGAAACTTAATTAATAAGGTTATAGTTTTGTGGGGGTTTTGAAGACAAGTGGTGTGGTTGAGAGAGATGGGGAGAGGGCCAAAGGCTATGCAGTTGGTTTCTTATCGGTGTCACTTCATGCAATCTCTAGGGATCCAGATTCCAGAGGCTTATCTGTCTTCTTGTATATATGTTCAGGTACTTCAATGGTTCCATTTGTTTCCACTACTGCTTTTTTTTTTTTGGTCTTTAAGATTATGAATTGGTTAGTGGTGTTTTAGAGTTTTTCTGTTTTGCCTGGTTTCACTTGCCTGATAACAGTTGATTGCTATTGTACAGTAAACACAGTGAGAATGGAGCGATGGCGAGAGGATTTGTTAGTGAGAGGACATTTTTCCAATGTAATCACCAACATTTTTTACGTATAAAACCTCCTCTATTGTATTGAGATATGATCTCTTGAAAGTGGATGCAAAATGCTTCCCACAAAACATAGAATCTATGTGTGGAAGAAGCTAGGGCGTGGAAAATCTATCTGCTGTGGAGCCTGGAGTTCTGACGTAGGTGTAGAAAAATTCAGGGATTTAAATACCTTGAATGTTTTGTTCGCTTGATGATAGCTTTTTAGTTTTATGGTTACCAGTAAACATTAATGATTAGACATAGCTTTATTCGGCAGACTCACAGGATGATTTTTTAGATTAGTTTTGCACCAAATCCTACAACCGTTTTTCAAAGGACAGAGAGAGGGTGTTTTGCTTACCTCTATCTTACTTGGTTCTTGCTCTTCTCAAGCCTCTATCCACTACTGATATACTGCAATCTTCTTCACTGTACTTATTCATTGCTAGTCTGCAACCTTGTTTTACCATTTGCTTGTCAGATGTTGATCTGTCCACTTGGAGTGAGCTTGGTCTTGGTCTTACCGCAGAACTTAAGCACCTGGAGAAAGAAAGTGTTTTCCCAACGCAGGAGTGGGAATTCTACGAAATAGTTTTGTATCACTGCGGAGAGTTTTTTTTATGTATGTTTTCCTTGCCCTGAAGATTGACGCAAAAGATGAAGATGAAGATGGAGATCAGTCAGTCACTCAATACGGAATACAATTGAACTGTTGTCTTATCATGTAATAACTCTGAATTTTATGAAATAAAAAGTTATTTTATTTATTCGAGTTATTTATTTTAATTGCTGAAATTGCGTAAATTCTTATATTTTGCTATAATTGCACTTTGGTCCCTGAAGTTTCAATTCTTTCGCTTTAGTCTTACTTAGCAAGCCTAGTTAGCATCTAACTACCTTGTTGGAGTAACTAAACCGAAAAGTTCCCTAGACTTGGCAAAATGACCGTTTTGCCCCTCGTTGGAACTTTTGAACCTTTTGGACCTTAGACTTTATATTTTTATATTTATTTTCTTTTAATCAATTTGGATTATTTCTTTGACCATTGGACAATAATGGTTAGGGGGATTATTATCCATTGGGTAATAGAATCCCAATTGTTTATTTTAAAAGAGCAAAATTACTTTATAGTACTTTAAATTACTATATTATTTTCTTTGGCCTAATAACTATTGTCCATTGGATAATAGATGTTAGGGGGAGTTTTAACCATTGGATAATGGGGTTAATCTTCCTAAGTGCCATTAGACCATTTAATTAATTACTTTCCTTAATTTGGGGAAAATACTATTTACTTTATTCAAAAAGTAAATAGTGACCAAAGTACCCTTTAATTATATTTTAATGGGGTTTTCACTACTTTTATATATACATATATATGTGTATATATGTATTGTACATAGGAGGAGTATTATAATGCCTATTGTACCCTAGTATTTATTAGTTGGTGGGAGTAAATCTTAGACTTTATTTGCCTTGGATATTCAAAGTACCAAAGAACCTTTGTTTATTGGGATTTTTCTTACATTGTATGACACATATACTTGCATATATATATATATAACCTTGCAAAGAGGAGAGAGAGAGAGAGAGAGAGAGAAGCCGAGAGAGAGAGAAGCCGAGAGAGAGAGAAGGGAGAGAGGAGAGAGAGGAAGGAGAGAGAAATGGAAGATTTGATGTTGGACTTGGTGATTTTTGACATGTACTTCAAATCCAAGCAAAATTTACTTCTTTCAATTCAAATCCTTACACTTTGTACTCCCATATATTCACCTAGCAAGCTTCCTAACCCTTGGATGGTGTACAACTCTCATCTCAACCCTCCAATTGGATGCAAATCTTTCCAAGGTACACCATAGCCTTACAAGCTAGGATTTCTCTTTGATTTTCCTTGGATATTTCCATTTTAATTGGAATTTTCCTAACCTTTGGATTGTGTACCAATCTCATCTCATCCTTTCATCTTGATTCAAGAATCCAACTTAGTACTAACTAGCCTTGCAAGCCTAGGATATTCTTCCTTGATTCATGCTTCAAAGTTAGATTTGTTTTAATTTAAAATTGGGGAAGAAGAGAGAGAGAGGGGGCCGGCCTTGGAGGAGAGAGAGGGAACCCTTGGCCTATAAATAGAGAGCCATTCTCACTTGAAATCTCACACCTCAAACAATTGCTCCTCCTTCTCTCTAGAAATTCCAATTTCTTAGTCTTTTGTTCAAAGTTTCCTTTGTGTGAGTGAGTTCTTGAGTGAAACCCCCGAGCCACTTCCTAAACCACCCGACGGCTCCCAAAGTAGAGTAGTAGTAGTTAGTTAGTGTGTTTCTAGGGAAAGTTTCCAAAACTTTTCCCTTTCGAAGCAAACGGAGGCCGTTACGCTGCCGAAATCACCCCGACGTCCAAGTCACCGCCAAGAAGAACGGTAGTTCATCCTAACCCTTTTTGTAGTCATTCCTATCTATCTAGTAGTGAATTCTATCTAATTTGTAGTAATCTTGACAAATTTTCAAAAGCTTCCTTTGATTTGCAAAGAAATTGAAATCTTACTTTAAAAGTGACTTGTTTGTTGTTTGAAAAGTAGAAATACTTGTTTGTGTTATTTTTTTGGTATCAAAGCATGCTAAGTGGTTTAAATGTTCTTACTTTACCATTTCAAAGTTGGAATAATGTTTATGGTATGTAAAAGTCTCACACGCGGAAGTCTCACATGCATACGTGACACGAAAACCAAGAAAGTAGACATATGGCACCTAGGGTGTATTTTAAAGTGTTGTTGTGTTTTCCCGGTTGGAAAATATCTTCGAAACTACGTAATGACTATTTCCAGAGTATTACGTAAGTGTGTGTGTGTGCCAATGGGAACCCGGTGCGGCGGAACCATTGTGAGGATACTCGAGAATCCGGAACGGCGGAATCGAGGTTGGGTGTGTTGTCTTGGTTATCCGCGGTACGGAGCCAATGATATGTGTGCCAATGGGAACCCGGTGCGGCGGAACCATTGTGAGGATACTCGAGAACCCGGAACGGCGGAATCGAGGTTGGGTGAGTTAAAAGGTTTTTTTTTGGTAAAAGTGTAACAATGAAAAGGTTAACGATGAGTCAAACGCCAACGGTAGTTACAAGCGATGGTCAAACATGTTAGCTTATTGTCTTTTATCCCTGCGTGTATACTTATCATGTGGAAATCGATGTTAGTATGGTAGGATTTACTATTGAGCTTTCGTAGCTCATGGTGTTGCCTTTGTGGTGACCCTGGCATATTATATGGGTGGCGACGCCGATATAATATGTCAGATTTGATAGATGAACAGGGCGACCTTTTCACCTTGGAGGCGTACGGAGCCGAGGAGCTCGCTAGGCTGGAGGAGCAAGAGGAGCCGTAGACTAGGATTTCCTAGTTTTCTTTTGTTGTCTTTTGAACTTGAAATGCTCCTATGTGAGCCGTTTGTAATAATGAGCAGTGACTCAGTATTTTTGTAATAAATTTCCTTAATTAACGTACCTAATTTTAGGGGCGTTACAGCTTGGTATCAGAGCTTTAGGTTCAAAACCTCGGTCATGGGTAGAATGGGTAGAACCATGTAGAACCTTTAGCTAGTTTTGCCCGTTACACAAACGTGAATTGATTTTCAAGTTTACCGTCCCAAATTGGGTGGAATTCTGTCAAAACAATCTTCGGATTGAAGCAAGGCGCGGAAATTGGCAGTACCGCCGAGCTGGGAATTCCCGAACAATTGGATGATGACTTAAATCAAGGATCAAACGTGGAACGTAGAATCTGAAAAGTTTTCCTTATGGTTTTTACTAAAAACTATGTATTTTCAAAACGTTACTAACAAAGTTTTCATATAGATGGACACCCCAACCAACCTGTCGCTCGAAGAATACGTCATGGAGAGGCTATCAGCCCGATGCTTGGGAGACCCCGACTTCATTGCCGACATGCGTGCGGAGCAGCTCGACTTCGTTAGAGTCCAAAAGAATACCCCAATTCCCGTCGAGCAAGACCCTTGGTTTCCCCACATGTTTCCCCTCCTAAGCTCATTCTATGAGTACTTTGGTTTCCTACTCATAGTGCCAACCGCCGACAACGAAGCCGTCATGGAAGAAAACCCCGCAACTTGAAGAAGCTTGGAGAACGAGGAAGACTAGGATGAGTACCCTAAATAAATTTCCCTAGTCATTGTATAGGATGTTTTTAAGATTTCCCTAAGCTAAGTTGTAATTTCCAAGTTATGTTATGAATAAAAACCATGTTGATTTGCCTTCTACATAAGTCTAATAGTTAATTTTCTTATTGTAGATGGAGCCTCTAAGCCCTTATCAAGTCAACCTATTAGCCGAATCACATCGACTAGCAAGCACCGTGAGGTCCATGACCCATCAACTTGTGGAGGATCCCTATTTCTCGCTTGCCTTTCCCTATACCAACGATTTTTACCGAGAACATGGAGCCCTCGTCCGTCCCCTCAATGAGGAAGAAGAAGACATGGTTGACGCCGTGCCCGTCATCGTGCGACTTGTACCTCCCGACAACGTGCACCTTCCGATTGAGCCAATCAATGCCGAACCCATCAATGCCGTACCAATGATGGTAGCACCTCCCAACAACGTGGAAGATGAAGAGGAAGACCCCGAGGAAGAAGATCCCGAGGAATTCAACGACCCGCCGCTCAATGCCGCCGATTGGGAGCACTTGATGAACTTGCCAAACCCCGACTTGCCATCCGACGACGACGATTCCGAGGACGAAGACCCCGAGGAGTTTGGTGGACCATTGGGATTTGATTCCGATGATGAGGACGACTTTGGAATAATACCACCTGCCGTAGTTACGCCCGACTACATGGACATAACTACCGACTCCGGAGACGTGCCGCCACCACCTTTTGTGGAAGACATAGGAGCTTGTAGGATTGAGTTTCCTCACATTTTCTAGACTAGCAAGCCTAGCATGTAGTAGAATCTTTTGTTGTAAGCGGATTGGGTAGGATCCATGTATGTAGTATGGTGTAGGAAGCGCTAACTTGTAAGCCGTTGTGATGTACTTGCTGTTTAAGTAATATAAGCTATGTTCTATCTATTGTGATTCTTGTTGTGTTGCTTACTTGTTGTGTTCGACTTCCGCCTTCCACTATTAAGTCTAATATATAACTTTCCTTATTGTAGATATGGATAGCTGTTGCTCTGCCGAGTACACTGTGGCTCACCTTCTGTACTACAAGGCCATACTTGCACCCGAGAGTCTCACGCCTGTACCTCACCTAGGGATTCGTGATCCCGAGACTAACGAGCAGCTGTATGAGATAGTGGTGTTCTCATCTACTACCACCGAGGACATCGATCCTCAAGACCCACACCTTCGTGAGCATATGGAGAAAGTTCGTAGCGATGGCGAGCGTTGGCTCGAGAAGAGGGAGAAAGAGTGGAAGATGCAGCTACGAGAGTTCTTTGGTGTTGTCCTACCGAGTTAGTGGAGTAGGAGTACTAGTAGAATAAGGTTCCGAAAGCTTAAGTTGCCTTTCAAGCACTTATGTTAGTAGAACCAAGTAGTACGATGTGTAGGTTTGATTATCGCAGCTTGTAGCAGGAAGTTGGATTAGTATGTTGCTTTATAGTAGAACTCAATGCTTTGTACTTGTAACTTTTTGCTATCTATGAGAAGCTTACTATTTTAAGAATATCGTTGCGTACAATGTTATTGACTGTTTCTCATTTTGAGCAAGAAAATAGTTAGCTGAAAACTAAACCTCCCCTTTTCAATTTTCGTTCATAGATGGTGAACCGACGGAGTGGATTAGGTTACGAGGCCGGTGATTCTTCTAACCCTAACCCCAACCCCGACCTTGCTCAAGTCATGCAAGCGCTTGTGACTGCTTTGAACGCTGCCCGTCAAAACCCCAACCCGAATGATGGACCGATGACGAGAACCCGTGCGATGAACGAGTTCTGCAAGCGCCGACCTCCGACTTTCAACGGTGATACCAACCCGACCGTGGCCGAAGCATGGCTCAAGGAAGTCAAGGTGATCATGGACACCTTGGAGATCACTCGTGATGGAGACCGTGTGGCCTTAGCCACATACCAGCTGAAAGGAGAAGCCCGCTATTGGTGGGAGCTGATGGAGGCAACGCATGACATAGCTGCCATGACGTTTGATCAGTTCGAGGCGCTGTTCCTTGACAAGTACTTCCCTACGCCCGTTCGCTTGGCTAAGGAACAAGAGTTCAACAACCTCAAGCAAGGAACGATGACCGTTACTCAGTACGCGGCCAAGTTCGAGGAGCTGTCCCGCTATGCCCCGGATGCAGTTGCAACCGAGGACAAGAAAGCGAGGAGATTCGAATGGGGGCTAACGACAGCTAGAAGAGCTGTGGTTGCTCAGGCTTTCCCCACCTACTCTGGTGTGGTGCAATGCGCTCTTCGCTTGGAGAGTGAGGAGAATGACTTCAAGACCCGCTGGAGGAAGGCAGCCGGCAACGTTGGTGGACCAATCCGAACTCAGACCTCCAACAGCAGCAACCGTGGACCCTACCCTGCCAAGAACTTTGCTATGGGGCAAAGCAATCAGAACTGGAAGAACACTGCGTCAAACCGTGGTGACTCGCAGAGGGTTGGCCTAGGCAAGGCATTCGTGCAGTGCTTCAACTGCCAAGCTATGGGTCACTACAAGCGTGAGTGTCCCCAGCCTCAAAAGGAGAAGGGTGGAAGCTTCGGAAACCAAAAGGCTCAGCAGCCCGGGCAGGCCAGCTTTATGAAGCAAAACCCTGGAGGTTCAGCCCAGCAGCAGAGCGGGCAGAACAAGGGGAAGCAGCCCATGGGAGCTCAGCAAGGCGCTGGAGGGCGTATCTTTGCGCTGCAGACCGAGGAACAAGAGCCGGATCCTTCTGTGATCCAAGGTACGCTACTGCTTTATAGTACTTGCGTGCAAGCTTTGTTTGACTCTGGTAGAGACTAAGATAGATCGGGACTAGAGCAACAACTTTAATAAAGGCGAAATTATCAAAAACTAACTAATTAAAGCAGAAAATTGAATAATGAAGGGCTGAAAATGAAGAACACTCAAGAACATTCAAAAAGCAAAAATGAACCTAAGCTAGATCTAGAAATTATGTAAAAACGTCCTACTACTTGTTTGTACAAAATGATGTCACAATCTTTTATACTCAGGAGATCCGCGCCTGGAATATTCCCACGATGCTCTGAAGATTCGCCCCTAAGGCCCTCGGCATCGATGGCAAAGTGCTTAAGATGGGCCACTAAGGGGCTCGGCATCGATGTAAAGCCATTTAGTCCATCGATGCCGAGCTTAATAAGGGACTGGAGCACTAATGGCCTCGGCATCGATGTCAAATTTGGCATCCCATCGATGCCTAAGCTGGTAAGGGTTTTGGGGCACTAATGGCCTCGGCATCGATGTCAAATTTGGCATCCCATCGATGCCTAAGCTGGTAAGGGTTTTGGGGCACTAATGGCCTCGGCATCGATGTCAAATTTGGCATCCCATCGATGCCGAGCTCAATAGTGGAGCTGCTGCCTTGATCTTGCCTTGGCTCTGCTCGAGCGTCGCCTGGTCTTGCCTTGGCGTCGGCTGCTTCTGCCTTGGCAACGGCTTCTTCTGCCCGGGCTGTTCCTCTTGCTTTGGCTCTGCCTTGGCGTTGCTCAGCCGTTGGTCACGCCTTGGCCTTGGCCTCGCCTTACTCAGCCTTGACGTCGGGTAACTTTTGCCTGAAATGCGCCTTGGCGATGGTCTTCTGCCTGGGCTCTGCCTGAGCTGCGCCTTGGCCATCGGGCAACTTCAGGCCATGACATGCCTTAAGCCTTTAAAGCTCCTTATTAAGCGATTCTCCTACAAAACAAAACAAACAAACTCTACGAGACAACTAAGTTAAAAACAACTAATTAATGAGTAAATTAAACTAAACCTAGACACTAGCGCACCCTTTCATTACATTTCTGGGTGCTTATCATGCATCGCATTCGTTTATTTCTACTGCCTGCGTAACTGCTCTAGCACTAGAAACAGAACCCCTAAGTAAGAGTACAAGGGTATTATCGCCATTGGGGGGGAGTATAGCTGTTAGTCTAGTGTGTAGAGGGTGCGAAATAGAAGTAGCGAATCTACGTCTTACCTGCGACCTCCGAGTAATCGACATGATGGACTTCGACGTTATCCTTGGAATGGATTGGCTATCAGCTCATCGAGCAGTCGTCGATTGTCACCAGAAGACTGTGACGGCTTACACCCCAGAAGGGACTCGTTTCCGTTTTAAGGGGGATAGAGAAACGACCAGTTCAATGACGAGAAGATCTAGGTGGCAGAATCAACTGTTTGGATGGCTAGCCAGTCTCCAAATGGAAGAAACCGATAGGATGGAACTGGGATTACCACACATCGTTTGCGAGTACGCCGATGTTTTCCCAGAAGAACTTCCTGGTTTACCACCACCGAGGGAGATAGATTTCTCCATAGAACTGCAGCCTGGAACCGCTCCAATTTCCATGGCCCCGTACCGAATGGCCCCTGCCGAATTGAGGGAGCTCAAGATTCAGTTGCAAGAGCTGCTGGACAAAGGATTCGTTAGGCCCAGCACGTCGCCTTGGGGAGCACCAGCTTTGTTCGTGAAGAAGAAGGAAGGAACGCTTCGTCTATGCATCGACTATAGGAAGCTGAACCAAGTCACGATCAAGAACCGTTATCCTTTGCCCAGGATCGATGACCTGTTTGATCAATTGAGAGGAGCAACGTGCTTTTCCAAAATCGATCTTCGATCAGGATATCATCAGCTAAGGATTCGAGATGAGGACATCATCAAGACGGCTTTCCGAACTAGATATGGCCACTACGAGTTTGTAGTAATGCCATTTGGTCTGACCAATGCTCCAGCAGTATTCATGTGTCTCATGAACAAGATTTTTCAACCCTACTTAGATAAGTTTGTAGTGGTGTTCATTGACGACATCTTGATTTACTCTGCCAGCAAGGAAGAGCATGAAGAACATCTTAGAATGGCACTACAAATACTCCGAGATAACCAACTTTACGCTAAGGCCAGTAAATGCGAATTTTGGCTTGAAGTGGTTAAGTTCTTGGGGCATGTAGTATCTAAGGATGGAATTGCTGTTGACGAAAGTAAGGTCGAAGCAGTGCTGCAATGGAAACAGCCGACCTCTGTGTTTGAAATCAGAAGTTTTCTCGGATTGGCTGGTTACTACCGAAGATTCATACCAGACTTCTCAATCTTAGCTAAGCCGATGACCAGGCTAACTCAGAAAGGAGTGAAGCTGGATTGGAGTGAAGCCTGCGAGAAATCTTTCCGAGAGCTGAAGAAGAGACTGACCAGCGCACCGATTCTCATCATTCCCGAGCGTGGTATCGATTACACTGTCTACTGTGACGCGTCAAGAGATGGCTTAGGATGTGTGCTGATGCAGAATGGGAAGGTCGTAGCTTACGGATCTCGACAACTCCGACCGCACGAGAAGAATTACCCCACCCATGACTTAGAATTGGCTGCAGTAGTATTCGCTCTCAAGTCGTGGCGTTACTATCTGTGGGGAGAACAATTCGAAGTTTTTACCGACCACAAGAGTCTCAAGTACCTTTTCACTCAGAAGGAGTTGAATTTGAGACAGCGTCGATGGATGGAGTACTTGGAAGACTACAAGTTTACCATGCAGTATCACCCCGGCAAAGCTAATGTGGTAGCTGACGCTCTTAGCCGAAAGGAAAGAGCACAGAAAGTCAAAACTGCCATCAAGGAATGGGAGATGGTTGATACTCTCAACGAGTTCAACTTGCGGCCGTCGTCAGAGAATGGGAACGTTCGACTGTATGCTCTAATTGCGGAGCCGGCACTTCATCAGGAAGTACTTCTCGCCCAAACCTTCGAGCAGACGTGTGAATTCATCCGGCATCAAATCCGAGAAGGAAAGGCGGTGCCAGGATGGACTATCGAGGAGAATAACAGTCTGAAATTCAAAGGAAAGGTATTCGTACCTAATGTTGGAACCCTTCGAGAAAGTGTACTCCGAGAAGCTCATCATTCGAACTTTGCAGTTCACCCTGGTGGTACAAAGATGTATCATGACCTGCGAAGAACGTACTGGTGGGAAGGAATGAAGAAGGATGTTGCCCGATTTGTGTCTACCTGTTTGGTATGCCAACAAGTCAAGGCCGAACATCAGAAACCTGGAGGAGACCTTCAACCCTTGCCAATACCGACGTGGAAGTGGGAGCATATCTCGATGGACTTCGTCACTGGATTACCAAGATCTGCCAAGTCCAATACTGCTATCTGGGTGATTGTGGACCGACTCACTAAGTCTTCACACTTTCTACCTGTCAAGATGACAGAAAACGTGGAGCAACTAAGCATGTTGTACATTCGAGAAATCGTACGCCTTCATGGAGTACCGATCTCGATAGTGTCTGACCGAGACCCACGTTTTGTGTCGCATTTTTGGAAAGGATTGCAGAAAGCAATGGGAACTGACGTAAGGCTTAGCACAGCCTTTCACCCTCAAACAGATGGACAAACGGAGAGGACTATTCAAACTCTGGAGGATATGTTAAGAGCTTGCGCTTTGGATTTCTCTGGGAGCTGGGAGCAGCATTTGCCATTGGTGGAGTTCGCCTACAACAACAGCTATCAAGCAAGCATCGGAATGGCACCATATGAAGCTTTATATGGACGACCCTGTCGATCACCAGTTTGCTGGACGGATGCTGGAGAAGCAGGATTGATCGGACCCGACATTGTGCGAGATACAACGGAGAAGGTCAAGACCATCAGGCAAAGGATCCAGACTGCTCAAAGCCGACAGAAGAGTTACGCGGATAAAAGAAGCCGACCCTTGTCTTTTGCCGTGGGAGATCATGTGTTCCTAAAGATCAGACCCAAGAAAGGAGTCATCAGATTTGGAAAGAAAGGAAAATTGTCCCCGCGCTATATTGGACCATTCGACATCGTGGAGAAGATCGGAAAGGTTGCTTATCGCTTAGCATTACCACCCCAGCTAGACCGAGTGCATAACGTGTTTCATGTGTCCATGCTTCACAAGTATTTGGCGTTGCCCACTCACGTTATCAACTGGGAGGACATCTCTATTGAGGAAGATGCAACATATGAAGAAGAGCCGATCGAAATTCAAGACCGAAGCGAGAAGACTATCCGTAACAAGACGATCAAGCTAGTCCGAGTTCTATGGAAGCATCGTGGAGCTGGAGAGACTACTTGGGAAAGGGAAGAAACCATGAAGATGAAATACCCTCACCTATTTGAGTCCTAGCGTACACCTAATTTCGAGGACGAAATTGTTTAAGGGGGATAGGTTGTAATAACTCTGAATTTTATGAAATAAAAAGTTATTTTATTTATTCGAGTTATTTATTTTAATTGCTGAAATTGCGTAAATTCTTATATTTTGCTATAATTGCACTTTGGTCCCTGAAGTTTCAATTCTTTCGCTTTAGTCTTACTTAGCAAGCCTAGTTAGCATCTAACTACCTTGTTGGAGTAACTAAACCGAAAAGTTCCCTAGACTTGGCAAAATGACCGTTTTGCCCCTCGTTGGAACTTTTGAACCTTTTGGACCTTAGACTTTATATTTTTATATTTATTTTCTTTTAATCAATTTGGATTATTTCTTTGACCATTGGACAATAATGGTTAGGGGGATTATTATCCATTGGGTAATAGAATCCCAATTGTTTATTTTAAAAGAGCAAAATTACTTTATAGTACTTTAAATTACTATATTATTTTCTTTGGCCTAATAACTATTGTCCATTGGATAATAGATGTTAGGGGGAGTTTTAACCATTGGATAATGGGGTTAATCTTCCTAAGTGCCATTAGACCATTTAATTAATTACTTTCCTTAATTTGGGGAAAATACTATTTACTTTATTCAAAAAGTAAATAGTGACCAAAGTACCCTTTAATTATATTTTAATGGGGTTTTCACTACTTTTATATATACATATATATGTGTATATATGTATTGTACATAGGAGGAGTATTATAATGCCTATTGTACCCTAGTATTTATTAGTTGGTGGAGTAAATCTTAGACTTTATTTGCCTTGGATATTCAAAGTACCAAAGAACCTTTGTTTATTGGGATTTTTCTTACATTGTATGACACATATACTTGCATATATATATATATAACCTTGCAAAGAGGAGAGAGAGAGAGAGAGAGAGAGAAGCCGAGAGAGAGAGAGAGAGAGAGAAGCCGAGAGAGAGAGAGAGAGAGAGGAGAGAGAGGAAGGAGAGAGAAATGGAAGATTTGATGTTGGACTTGGTGATTTTTGACATGTACTTCAAATCCAAGCAAAATTTACTTCTTTCAATTCAAATCCTTACACTTTGTACTCCCATATATTCACCTAGCAAGCTTCCTAACCCTTGGATGGTGTACAACTCTCATCTCAACCCTCCAATTGGATGCAAATCTTTCCAAGGTACACCATAGCCTTACAAGCTAGGATTTCTCTTTGATTTTCCTTGGATATTTCCATTTTAATTGGAATTTTCCTAACCTTTGGATTGTGTACCAATCTCATCTCATCCTTTCATCTTGATTCAAGAATCCAACTTAGTACTAACTAGCCTTGCAAGCCTAGGATATTCTTCCTTGATTCATGCTTCAAAGTTAGATTTGTTTTAATTTAAAATTGGGGAAGAAGAGAGAGAGAGGGGGCCGGCCTTGGAGGAGAGAGAGGGAACCCTTGGCCTATAAATAGAGAGCCATTCTCACTTGAAATCTCACACCTCAAACAATTGCTCCTCCTTCTCTCTAGAAATTCCAATTTCTTAGTCTTTTGTTCAAAGTTTCCTTTGTGTGAGTGAGTTCTTGAGTGAAACCCCCGAGCCACTTCCTAAACCACCCGACGGCTCCCAAAGTAGAGTAGTAGTAGTTAGTTAGTGTGTTTCTAGGGAAAGTTTCCAAAACTTTTCCCTTTCGAAGCAAACGGAGGCCGTTACGCTGCCGAAATCACCCCGACGTCCAAGTCACCGCCAAGAAGAACGGTAGTTCATCCTAACCCTTTTTGTAGTCATTCCTATCTATCTAGTAGTGAATTCTATCTAATTTGTAGTAATCTTGACAAATTTTCAAAAGCTTCCTTTGATTTGCAAAGAAATTGAAATCTTACTTTAAAAGTGACTTGTTTGTTGTTTGAAAAGTAGAAATACTTGTTTGTGTTATTTTTTTGGTATCAAAGCATGCTAAGTGGTTTAAATGTTCTTACTTTACCATTTCAAAGTTGGAATAATGTTTATGGTATGTAAAAGTCTCACACGCGGAAGTCTCACATGCATACGTGACACGAAAACCAAGAAAGTAGACATATGGCACCTAGGGTGTATTTTAAAGTGTTGTTGTGTTTTCCCGGTTGGAAAATATCTTCGAAACTACGTAATGACTATTTCCAGAGTATTACGTAAGTGTGTGTGTGTGCCAATGGGAACCCGGTGCGGCGGAACCATTGTGAGGATACTCGAGAATCCGGAACGGCGGAATCGAGGTTGGGTGTGTTGTCTTGGTTATCCGCGGTACGGAGCCAATGATATGTGTGCCAATGGGAACCCGGTGCGGCGGAACCATTGTGAGGATACTCGAGAACCCGGAACGGCGGAATCGAGGTTGGGTGAGTTAAAAGGTTTTTTTTTGGTAAAAGTGTAACAATGAAAAGGTTAACGATGAGTCAAACGCCAACGGTAGTTACAAGCGATGGTCAAACATGTTAGCTTATTGTCTTTTATCCCTGCGTGTATACTTATCATGTGGAAATCGATGTTAGTATGGTAGGATTTACTATTGAGCTTTCGTAGCTCATGGTGTTGCCTTTGTGGTGACCCTGGCATATTATATGGGTGGCGACGCCGATATAATATGTCAGATTTGATAGATGAACAGGGCGACCTTTTCACCTTGGAGGCGTACGGAGCCGAGGAGCTCGCTAGGCTGGAGGAGCAAGAGGAGCCGTAGACTAGGATTTCCTAGTTTTCTTTTGTTGTCTTTTGAACTTGAAATGCTCCTATGTGAGCCGTTTGTAATAATGAGCAGTGACTCAGTATTTTTGTAATAAATTTCCTTAATTAACGTACCTAATTTTAGGGGCGTTACATATCAAAGGTCACAGCGATAAGACTTGTGCCGTCAGATTCTAATCAG
>BPLS01026956.1:0-53782 GCA_019656275.1 Rhododendron kiyosumense
ACACTCACAATGTAGGTGTGTCCCACACACTGCACTGTGCAGGATTACATATGGATGACCGGAGGCCCTCTTTCTATTATGGCAGATGAGGAGCTGAGAAAAGTTCAATATGAGATGAAGCTACTTCCGGAGGAGCAACAGAGGGAGCAGCTGGATCTGGAGCTACTTCGGGAGACGGTGGGACTACTTTTGAAGGAGCAAAAGAGAGCGCAAGAGGAGCAGGAGGAGCGGGGGTAAGTTAACTTGGTATTACAGTTGTTGTCTTTTTCTCATTAACTATTGTCTCCAATTATATATACATGTCATTTTGTTATTAAGTAGTATATATGGACTTTGCTATCCTCGACTCCATTTCAACTGATGAAGGTATTGTACAAGAATTAAATGTTAGTCAGGTTTGAGTGAGTGCTCTGTGAGTACTCTAGCTGTAGCTTCTCGTGATGATGATGATCCTTTAGCTAATGCTTGCCATGCTAACATAACCCAAGTTGCCTCTGCAGCAGTTTCAGCAGCTAATAAAAGGCAAAAGGCTGAAGTAGGGGTGGTGGTGGTGGACTTTCAAATAAGAGTATTGAGAGGGAAAATTCCATTGTGGCAAAGTGGAGTAATTAAGGTGCTGAGTTTTGGTAAAGGATGGTAAAAATTGAACTTAAGTGCCGAATTGCTCTTCTTACTGGATTTACCAATTTTATACTATGAAAACTATGGTTCAAGTTATTTTATCATTCGCTTATTTGGGTTATGGTTAAAAGATTGAGTTATCATTCAAATTTAATCACTAGTATATGCATTTCTATGCATATAATTTATGATGGATTTCAAGTATTCATTTGCATCATGTTGTGACTCGTGCTAGGTCGGAGCTAAAAAAACTTCAACATGAGGTGCAACTACTTCGAAAGGAGCGACAGAGGGAGCAGAAGGAGCAACGGAGAGAGCGGGAGGAGCAGGAGAGACGACACAGGGAGGATAAGAAAGTACTATACACACAAAAAAGAGAGATTGAGAAACTCAAAAGCTATATGATGTTGTGAGACCTGAATTATGCATCTTGTACATTTTCATGCATAGAATTTGTGCTTGTTATTTTGGTTGAAGTTTACATGAGAATCTGAAAATTGCATCACTGCATATTTGAACACTTACACACCGACACTCACATTATGCATGGGTCCGAGGATTATTTGTGGACGATCAGAAGCCCTCTTCTTATTTGTGGCAGATCTATTGCTGAGTTAGCACGTGAGGAAGAGCTGAAAAAAGTTCAACATGAGCTGGAGCTACTTCGGAAGGAGCAACAGATTGAGCGTGAGGATTTGAAGCTACTTTTGGAGGAGAGACAGAGAGAGCGGGAGGAGGAGAGACGATGCAAAGAGGAGCAGATACTACGAGACGCACACCAAAAACAAATAGATGAACTCAAAAGCTTTATGATGAAGCAAGACTCGAATTATCCATTTCCTGCTATCAGGTATTTTGTGGTGAAAGAAATGCACATGAATACTATGCGACTCATAATGATTTCTTTCATTCTTTAGAAGTGGGATTTCTTTTCTTTAGTCATCTCCAACAATCATTGTCTATTTCTGCACCGACTTCTAGTCGTTCTGCTTTGTCTTCCGCTATTTCTGATAGCTCTGTTCTCTCTGTCAGCCATGGTTGTGGTCGCGGACGTGATTCTGGATTTAGTAGTCGTGGCCGCGATTATGGGGTGAGTGGTCGTGCCTTTGGCGGCCATGATTCTGGGTTTAGAGGTCGTGGTCGTGACTCTAGAGGCCATAGTTTTGGTCGCGGTCGTGGCTTTGGTGGCCGTGACTTTGGTTTTGATAATCGTGGGGGTCGCATATCAGGTGGAGGTGGCCACGATCATGGTCGTGATTCGAGATTTTGTACTCATTGTTCGGGAACAAATCATACGGTGGAGTTCTGTTATAATCTTCACGGCTTTCTCCAAGCTCATCAGCCTGCTATATCTCAGGATACTGAACAATTTACTCAATCCTCTGCCGATGTGGCTATTTCAGCTGAGGAGTACCAGCATTTTTTGTCATTTCAGGCTGCGATAGGATCCTCTACTGTTACGCTTGCTCAGAACAGTTCATCCGTTGCTTGTGTTGCCTCCTCTTCTTCCTCTCCTTGGGTTATTGACTCAGGAGCCACAGATCATATGACTGGTACATCTGCTTTCTTTGATCAACAACTGGTTGGTAGAACATCTCATGTCACCTTAGCCGATAGCTCTACCACTGTTGTTACTGGCTTCGGTTCAGTTTCTATCACTTCCCCTTTTACTTTATCATCTGTATTACATGTTCCTCGTTTCCCGTTTAATCTTATGTCTATAAGCTGTCTTACAAAATCTTTAAATTATTCCGTCACATTTCTTCCTCATGGCTTTGTTTTTTAGGATCTCAAGACGGAGAGGAAGATTGGTGGGAGCATTGAGCGAGGTGGCCTATATTACTTGACTGTTCCTCAGCCTGTAGCTCTTCAGACATTAAAGTCTCCATACCAACAACACTGTCGTCTTGGTCATCCCTCTCTTCAGAGTTTGAAGTTTTTGACTTATCATAGTTACATATACATATATGGATATGGGCCATCTTGAAATTTTGTTTGAGCTTGCAATTGTAAAGTGAAATTGGTTAGTGGCAAGAAGTTTTTGACTTTGATCATCATAAAGTGAAATTGGTTAGCGATATGCACTCTGAGCTCTTCGTCATGCAAATATAAGTTTTGGACGTCGTTACTGATTTTGTGCATTGGGTACGCCGTACACCCGTTTTATTATCTTACTATCTCAATTCAAAATCAATGTTTGGAGATGCATTTCTTGTCGAATTTTACTCAGTGAGTTGTGAGGTAGATTTCGGGGAGTATAGCGGACTGTGGCCTCATTGGACTGGATTGATACCTTTTGGCAGGGGTTTGAAGCTTGGCTTCTGTGAAAGTGGGAAGTGAAACCTTTCTTGTGGTTATCCTTGTAAACTACTGGGTGAGTGTTGCTTTCTATCCTATGCAATCTGTCGGTGAGAGCTAAGAGTTCTTTATGTGATTCTACTTCAACATGGGGCGATTTACTGACTTGATGGAGTCTATTCCTCTTGACATTTCTTTGATTTATTTGGGTGTCTCATCTTGATAGAATGCACATAACTTTGACCTTTATGTTGTGCTTATTTGAACGAGCAAGCGGTTTTTGCCATGCATATTTACAATTTCTTCTAAGGCATTCTGTTTCGTTTTTTTACATCTGCATGAGGCCATGGGCTCTATTGTGTCCAAAATAGGCATGCAATCCTAAGAGATTTGAGTTTCCTCAAGATTGGTTTTATATCCGGTTTTTTATGTACAAATAACAAACTGGTATTAATTTAGGAACTTGAGCAAGTACCACTCTGTTGCCAGCCTTATTTTCCCCAACACAAAAACTTATTGGAGATTGAAGGAGTGAGACAGGAGAGTGTTGATATCTTTTCTCACAAGGGCTAGGAGAATGCCAAACATTTCAAAGAGGTTTGTGATAAAGTTGCCCTCCAATGCAGCTCTCCTATAGGAACCATGGCACTCGTAGGGAAAAAAAAAGGTATTGCACAAGTCACTATTTTAGGAAGACTTCCTGAATATTACAGTTTATGATTCAATTTGCTTCATGAGAGAGTAAGAGAGAATTCAGTTCATAGGTTCAACTGTTCAAGAACCTCTTACATCTAGGGCTCATCAAAGCCCTGGGCCCTTTTGTAGGGCGAGCAGCCCTTAAAAAAAAAAAAGAAACTAATTCTTGTAGATGTTTATTTGCTAGCCTGTCCACCTTAACTGGAACCCTGCTGTACCCGTTGTTTATGATTCATAGAGTGAAGGTGAAAGAAACTTTTGTTTTTTTTGATATGCATTTCTTGTCGAATGTTACACGGTGAGTTGTGGGGTAAATTTTGGGGAGTACTTTAGCGGACTGTGGCCTCATTTTGGCAGGGGTTTGAAACTTGGCTTCTGTGGAAGAGGGATGTGAAACCTTTCTTGTGGTTATCCTTGTAAAGTATTGGGTGAGTGTTGCTTTGCATCCTATGTAATGTGTCGGTGAGGGCAAAGAGTTCTTTTATGTGATTCTACATCGCCATGAGGCGATTTACCGATTTGATGGAGTCTCTTGACATTTCTGGTTTGATTTATTTGGGTATCTCATCTTTGATGGAATGTACGCAAGTTACACGGACACGGGAATTCTTAAAAAATGGGATACGGATACGGTTGGGGACACGCCACGTGTATATTTATTTATATAAATAAATAGTCTAAATAAATAATTATAGTTTGACCCCCAGGAATTTTTTAAAAATTACAATTTGGCCCCCAAATTTTTTTAAAAAAATTACAATTTGACCCCCATTTTTTAAAAATAGTACAGTATGGCACCTGCCATGTCTCCCCCGACCCCAGCCGTGTCCCCCTCAAAAATTTAAATTAAATTATGGGACACGTCACGTGGCATGTCTCCGCTGTGTCCGACGCTGCGATACGTCGACCTCTAGAGATGTTGGTGCTTCATGGTAACATAACTTTGACCTTTATGTTGTGCTTATTTGAAAGAGCAAGCGGTTGTTTTTGTGTGTATATTTTCACTTGTTCTAAGGCATTCTGTCTCTTTTTTGATACATCTACAGAATGAATGACTCGGATTGTCGAAATAGGTTGGGAAACCTCACAATATTGAGTGGTGTTTGAATGGTGCACCTAGCAAAGCTCAAACTATGTTTAGTGCTAGTTTCATTCCCAATTGATTATGAGATCCAATAGCTAGGCCACATATTTATTTTTAAATACCATTAAGGTTGATATTGACCATATACCAGGAGGTTATTTTTACTATGTCAAGGTGTAGGTATAACTGGATCAAGTTGTTAAGTTTCTTTTTAATCGGAAGAAAGTTACATAGATTACGAAAATTAAAACTATATCAGTACAGTAGAAAACATGTAGATCAAGGTGTTAAGCTACTAGTAGTCTTAAAAGCTGAACTTTTAGGAGATAGATCCAACAATATATATCAAGGTACTATCCAACAATATATATCAAGGTACTCAACATCCTCTTTCATGTTCCACCCCATTTTACACTTGGAGATGTGAAATTTGACAGCTGGAGGTGTGAAATTTGATAGGTAGAGTGAAATAGATTATGAGAGGGAGAATGCACACAGGAACAAATGCAAACCGAGGGATTTGAACCCAAAGATCTTTCCCAACCTGAGCTCTTGATAAGCTACTCAACACATGGATGAATTTAGATGAGGGAAGATAATCAGAAGAGTTGTTTGTTCATGGGTCAGTTCGGCCTTGAAAGGCGTTGGGAGGGTTTCAGGTTCCTTGTACTGTGTCCTTCAACAATTTAAGAACATATTGATCCCCTTGCTTGTGAATATTACGAATCAATATTACCACACATCAGAGAGAGAGAAGGCAGCCGAACCACCAGCGTCAGAGCTCCAGCCACCACGACGAACTATAGGAATAGTCGAGAGAGAAAGGTTGAGGGTATAAATGTCCCGTTATGCATATTGTTGTGGCATTAAAAGTTTTTGTCTTGTCTTTAAATATCCAAAATATATGTTGCGGTTAATTCAGAACGGTACCGAGATATACATCGGTCTGTTCTCAAAGAAAAAACAGTACTCTTACAAGTACGGAATTGAAAACTTTGACTCTAGCCATTTTTGGATATTAGAATATCTTAATTCATTCATCGAACTAATCCACAGTACTCTTACGAGTACGGAATTGAGAACTTTGACTCTAGCCATTTTTGGATATTGGAAGATCTTAATTCATTCATCGAACTAATCCAAGAAATATCGGAATGGTTGACATTATGGCATTCATTGAACCGGTTCAAGATATATTACGGATATTACCGGTCCAAAAATACAGAAAACAACAAACAAAACAAAACAAAAAAGGTTCAAGAAATTTTCGGATCAGAAGATGTCAATTTAATTCATTGAACTGTCTGGTACGTCTCCCTCAACCGGTGGCGTTTCCTCTATTTGTCGAATTCTCTTCCAATTCCCTATACATACTCTCACCTTCCCAAACGTCACCTTTCTCAGAATTACAGTACTTCCCAAGACAAAAACATTTACATTCTCTCATTCCCTATCTCCAAAAAAAGGCCCAAACGAGGAGTAGTGGTTCCATTTCAAAAACAACAATGGCAACTAGTAACAAGGCAATCGGGATCGACCTCGGCACGAAGTACAGCCGCGTAGGGGTGTGGCATAACGACCGAGTCGAAATTGTCCCGAATAACCAAGGCAACAGGACCACCTCTTCCTACGTCGCCTTCACCGACACCGAGCGCCTGGTTGGCGACACCGCCCGATACCAAGTCACCATGAACCCGCGAAACACCGTTTTCAACTTCAAACGCCTCATCGGCCAGCGGTTCTCCGACTCCTCCGTCCAATCCGACATCGAACTCTGGCCCTTCAAAGTTACTCCGGTTCCTGGCGACAAACCCATGATCATCGTCAACTTTGAAGGTGAAGAGAAGAAATTCTCCGCCAAACAGATATCTAGCATGGTCTTGGGGAAGATGAGGGAAACGGCACAGAATTTTCTGGGGCAACCGGTGAAAGACGCAGTGATTACAGTCCCGGCATCTTTCAACGGTGCACAGAGGCAGGCGACAAAGGACGCTGAATGTCATCAGGATTATTAACGAGCCGACTGCGGCTGCGATTGCATACGGCTTGGACAAGAAGGGTTCAAGAGAAGGGGAGCAGAATGTGCTGATTTTTGACTTGGGTGGAGGGAATACTGATGTTTCGATTTTGACTATCAACGAAGGGATTTTGGAAGTGAAAGCTACGGCAGGGGATACCCATTTGGGTGGGGTGGATTTCGATGACAGAATGGTGAATCATTTCGTGGCAGAGTTTCAGAGGAAGCACAACAAGGATATGAGCGGAAACGCGAGGGCGTGCGGTTGAGAAACGCTTGTGAGACAGCGAAGCGGAATCTATGGTCAGCTACTTGGACGACGATGGAGCTCGATTCGTTACACGAAGGGATCAATTTTTAACCCACGATTACTCCCGAAGGGTTCGAGGAATTGAACATGGATTTGTTTAGAAAGTGCATGGAGCCTGTCGAGAAATGCCTCGTCGATGCAAATACCGATAAAAATACGGTTCAAGAGGTTGTTCTTGTGGGTGGGTCCACCTGGATTCCGGAGATACAACAATTACTGCAGGATTTTTTCAACAGAAAAAAGCTATGTAAGAATATTAACCCAGACGAGGCCGTGGCATACGGGGCGGCGGTACAGGCGGCGATTTTAATTGGCGAAGGGAATGAGAAGTTGCAAGACATTTTATTGCTCGATGTAACGCCGTTTAGTTTGGGTATAGATACGAAGGGTGGGGTTATGACTGTTTTGGTTCCAAGAAACACGACAATACCAACTCTGAAGGAGCACATTTTGTCGATGTTTTCGGATAAACAGCAGAGGGTTTTGATTCAGGTTTATGAAGGGGAAGGTGCGAGGGCTAAGGATAATAATCTGTTGGGGAAATTAGAGTTGATTGGAATTCCTCGTGTGTTGAGATTTGTCCCACGTTGGTTAATTATTTCTTCCAATTAGTATATGAGCCTGGGCAGCCTTTCCACTCTTTGTCAATTGGTTTGGAGTTGAATGCTTTAACATGGTATCAGAGTTAGACTTTCGGAGGCTTTTCCCCTTTGTTTGTGCCATAGTTGCACTTTATTTCATTTTGATCCGTGTGTTCCGGATCCTTTGTTTACCTCTCCACGTGCGAGTCGGGGGTCGCACATGCGGGAGAGTGTTGAAATTTGTCCCACATTGGTTAATTATCTCCTCTAAAATTAGTATATGAGTCTGGGCAGCCTCTCCACTCTTTACCAATTGATTTGGAGTTGGATACTTTAACATGCCAAGCGGGTTATCAAGGTGGTTTTCGATATAGATGCCAATGAGATATTGAAAGTGAGGGCAGAGGATAAGTCGACTGGGGTGAAGACTAGGGCGGTTGAGTGAGGACGAGAAGGTGAAGACGAGAAACGCGTTGGAGAGGATCGAGAAGGCAGTGAAAGAAGCGATTGAGTGGTTGGAGAATGATGAGTCGGCGAAGTACGCGGATGAGTTGGCGGATAAGTTGAAGGGGTTGGAAGGGTTGTGTAATCCGATAATCGCGACCATGTATGAGGGCGACGTGCCAATAGGTGGCGGTGGCGGTGGGTAAGTTGACTGAATGTGAAGAAGTATGTGGTGTGGTTTCTGTTTCGGTGCTCTGTTTTATGGGGGTTTTGCTCAAAGTTTGCAAATAAGTTGGGCTGCCTTTTGTAACTGATGTAACAGTAAATGTGAACTATCCACTTTATACAAGTTGGTGGTGGATTTGATGGTCGGTCAAGTTGATTTTTTTTTTTTAGTTGCGACATGAATAATTCAGATCATAATTTTGAACATTGAAAAGGCGAAAGTTTTGGAAGTCGCCAAGCAAATCATGTTCATTGTGACCATGATATCTCAACCTTCTGATAAGAAGAAAAATCTTGATGTAGAAAACACCAACGGTTGATTGGATGACAAATCCTCGTTGCTCCTTTCCGTTGTCATCCTCTTGTTTGTGATTGTTACTCAAGCCATCGAGTTTAGTTTAGCTAGCGTTCCTTTCCGTTGTCATCCTCTTGTTTGTGGTTGTTACTCGAGCCCACCGAGTTTAGTTTAGCTAGCATTCTTTGTCGACTCACACATAGACATGCTCAATCTTTCCTTGAATGCTTTAAAAAAAAAAAAACTCATAAATTTTTATTTTTGAAATTTTTCATCAAGACTTACAAATGCACAAAGTAAAAAAAAATAAAGAAAGTAGATGCCAAAATGGGCCAAATGCCCGAGATCAAATGTAGTACTTTATCATATGTTGTTTCCTGGGATCAACATTGGTCTTTATTGAAGCAAATTACGATCTAAATTTGGAGGGAAAATATTGCATTTAGATTTTATTAACAATTCTAAAGTGAGAGCCTGTAGATCAGTTTGAGAAAGAGTGAAACAAAAGACAATCTTGTCAAAATTGCTAAGATAACAGCTTCTCTTGCCGTGACGCCATCATCATTCCCAACTCGTCCACAATGGCACTGGCAAAAACTCCAAGGTTTCCATTGCCGACAGACAGAAATGAAACTCTTTCTGTCTCCATGATGTACGGCAAAAGCTTTTGAAAGTCAATATATTTAAATAGTTCTCAATATATATATGAATATTGATGTATATGAAAATGCATAGATTTCTATGAAATGAGCGTCCATCATCATTGGAGTCACTTCAATTCAATCCTCCAAAATTATACAAAAAAAATCTGTCTATTTTTTGAATTATTTTTTGTTTTTTGCAATTTTCTTTTAAGGTTTTGACCATAATTCAAATGAATTATTAGTCCGGGCACAACGTAAATGAAATCACATCAGAAGACTTAATTAATTCATTGAACTAGTCCAAGAAATTTTTGAACGGTTGAGATGTCCTAATCTGTGCCATTTTGGTCGTTGGAAGATCTTAATTAATTAATTTAATTCATTCCACTAGTCCGAGAAATTTTGGAACGGTTGACATTGTTAGAAATTTGCTTCAATAATTAGCATAAAATATGTAACACGCGAATATATAATAATAATATCATAAACATGAAGTTAGAAGAAAAATTTGCCAGCGAGATTGTGAGCTGTGTTCTTACTGTCCTGTATGGTGCCTCCCCACGCTGAAGTAGTTTTAGCGGACCCTAATGACTCTAAGATTCAATCGAACGCTTGCAGCTATTGGCTTCATCTCAGCAACCAACAATCGAGAGTTATTTATTGTCGAGATAAGATTCAAGCCGTCAGATGCACGATCTGACGGCTCGAAGGTGCTGTGCACGGTGCTGTGCACACCACTATAAAGCACTATCTCCCAATTTATGTATTTGTCTCATTCTATCTCTATCTGCTCATCTCAACAAAGCCATATAATGTCCTATATATGGACCTAGGAATATTAAATTCTCCACCATATGATTATGCGGGTCATTATCTAACAGTTAGGCACATATTGTAACTGACCAAGAAATATAACTGCCAACTAAACACATAAATATGGAGAAAATCTTTTTAACGGCGGAATCGTGAATAATTGTTTACTGTATCAATCACTCATTCCTCAGAAAAGTTTCATCAACATCCAAACCGTCCAAAATACTTTGCGACCGTCGCGATGAATTGTTGCTATAAAAAACTTGTTCACAGTTGAGCTGTGAATAAGTTTCTCTCCTAAATATATGCGACCTCCAAAAATAATGAACTCAATTAATAAAGGAAACATAAATACTCATCTCAACAAAGCCATATAATGTCCTATATATGGACCTAGGAATATTAAATTCTCCACAATATGATTTTTTTTTGAAGGATCAATTTTATAAAGCACTAAAGACGATTTACATCAGCTGAAAACAAAACTTGTAACTCAGGCGGAATACAACCTGAATGAAAAACATAAGATTTTCTAAGGCAAAAAGAAGCAAGGCAGTGAGCAACACGGTTCGTTTCCCTATTACACCACAAAAAGGACCATCTCCTCGACTGAGCCCAAGCTTTGATATCACCCACCACTGCACTAATTTCCCAAGGGCAGGAAGAAGTGTCATCCTTGAAACAGTTAATGAGCTCTCGACAATCAGATTCAAAAATAACTTCAGAGAAATTCATCTTCATGGCAGTGATGCAAGCTACCCTAAGTGCCCAAGCTTCAATAGTCACCGCGGAAGAAACCACAACTCTACCCATACGCCAAACCCGAGCTGTTCCACCACAATCTCTCGCGATAACGCCAAAGGCAGCTAGGCTGCGGGAGGAATTAAAAGCTCCATCACAATTAAACTTGATAATAGAATGGGGGGGAGGGGACCAGTTAGACACTCTACCAGCTTTCTTAAGAGTAACCTTCGGCTTTTGAAAAATAGCAGAGAGATAGTCACAGAATGCCACTTTCGCTTTCTCAATAGTATCAATCGGATTAGGAATTTTACCTGAGAATACAAAGGCATTCCTACCTTTCCATATCGCCCAACAAATCTGGAAAATAGCTGGAGCGTCCTCAGAAGACGTTTCTTTAGCTAGGTTGCCACAAAGTAGTTCTTCCATCCATTTGGCACCAGAGTGAATTGGGGAATCCGAAATCCAGAATGCCTTGCCACTCCCAAACCAAACTGCTCGCGCCCAGGGGCAGTGAAATAAAATATGTTCAATGGTTTCCTTCTCAGAATTACAAATTGGGCAGATGGGGTTTGGAGAGCATTTACGTCTGAACAGATTCGCCTTGCTAGAAACCCAATTTTTGACCACTTTCCACATGAAATGGCAAACTTTGGGGTTAGTAGGAGTACCCCACAGTTTGGTCCACATGGATTTCGGTGGGGAAAAGGAAGAAGAAGCTTTGGAAATTTTAGAGGAAGCAACCTTTTTGAAGGTTTGGTAGTACCCCAACTTCACAGAATATTTCCCAGACTTGTTATGGACCCATATACGTTTATCTTCAGCCTTGGTGAGACTAATGGGGATTGAGGAGATGGCAAGAGCTTCAACTTCTGAAATACAAGTCCTGAGCTTACCCAAATCCCACGATTGATTACTCTGATCAATAAAGTCTACCACTTTGTCCCAGCAACAATTGGGTGGAGGTTGGCTTGCCACTTTGTTATCAACCAGACTACGAACCCATTTATCTTCCCAAAATTTTATGGATTCTCCATTTCCAACGCACCATTGCAGTCCTTCTTGAATTACATTCCTTCCCTCTAGTAAACTACACCAAATCCGAGAAGGAGAGGATCCTCTACGAGCTTCCCAACAATTTTTATCAGGAAAATAGATCCCTTTAAGCACCTTAGCCCACAGGGCCGTGGGGTTTTCACTGATTCTCCAGAACTGTTTCGCAAGAAGGGCATCATTAAAGGTTGCAAAATCCTTGAACCCCAAACCCCCTTCACCTTTTGGTGCATTCAAATTGTTCCAAGTACTCCAGTGGATGCCTTGACCTGTTTCATTACTTCTCCACCAGAACTTACTAATTGCAGCATTCAGTCTAGAACAAAGAGAGGTAGGGGCCTTGAAGCACATAAAGGGGTAAACAGGCATGGTTTGAATGACAGACTTGAGTAAGACCTCTTTTCCGGCATGGTTAAGTTGAGAATCCCCCCATCCTTGAATTTTCCCAGAGATACGATCTTCAATAAAGCTCATTGATTCCATCTTTGATCTCCCCCAAACTGTAGGAAGGCCCAGATACTTGGCCTTGGGGTCCATTTCAACCATTTCCAGAATTCCTTTAATCTCTTCTTTCAACACAGGAGAGGTATTAGCAGAGAAGTAGAGGCTAGATTTCTGCACATTAATCGCTAAACCTGAGGCATCACTGAAGCAAGCAACTAAGGATTTGAAATTAGAACACACCAAAGGGTCTGCTTCAAGAAAAATCATAGAATCGTCAGCAAAAAGCAAATGGGAAACAGTTGGGCAATTCCGCTTTATCCTAATACCTCTTAGAGATTTGTTTTGGATGGCTTTTTGAATAAGCGAAGAGAACACATCCGCCACAATCAAGAAGAGGTATGGGGATAAAGGGTCTCCTTGACGCAGCCCACGCTTCGGCATCACATTACAGACCTGCCCTCCATTAACAAAAACAGAGTACTTAACAGTGCAAACACATTGTTTAATCCAATGGATCCAAACATGATCAAAGCCCAATTTTTCCATCACCTGAAAGAGGAAATCCCAGCAGACTCGGTCGTAAGCTTTGTTCAAATCGAGTTTAATAGCAACTGAGGCTTTCGGCCCTTCCTTCTTATGCCTCAAGTAGTGGAAAACCTCATGAGCGACAATGATATTATCCTGAATTTGACGGCCTGGGATGAAGGCAGATTGTTGTTCCGAAATCAAGCCATTTATAAAAGGTTGGAGGCGGTTTGTTAAAATTTTGGAAATGATTTTGTACACAAAACGACACAAGCTGATAGGACGAAATTGGCTCATAGAAACAGGAAATCTCACTTTGGGAATGAGAGTTATGTTAGTATGATTCAGTTCCTTTGTTAAAAAGCCGTGTTGAAAGAAAGAACTAACTGCCTCAAAGATATCATTCCCAACCACATCCCAGTAATTTTGAAAAAACAAACCAGGAAAACCATCCGAGCCCGGAGCTTTTAAAGGCCCCAGTTGAAAAACAGCTAGATAAGTCTCTTCACGAGTAATTGGCTTAACCAACAAACAGTTAATATCAGGCGTAATAATAGGATCAATGAGGCTAAGAATATCATCAAACTTTCTAACAGGTGGGGGACTGTAAAGAGCTTGGAAATAAGAATCAATGATACCTGAGATCTCTTTGGTGTCAGTCCTCCAGGTTCCAGTTGCATCCTGGAGCTTAACAATTTGGTTCCTCTGTCGTCTATGAATAGTACTAAGATGAAAAAATCGGGAATTCTTGTCGCCCAATTGTAGCCATTTGATCCTAGAACGCTGGTGCCAGTACATAGCGTCTTTTTGCCACAAGTCCTCCAGCTTAAGCTTGATCATTTTCTCTGTTGCTAGAACCTCAGGGTTGATATCCAAATCCAACTTTTTCTGCACCTCCACCAATTGATCTTTGAGGATGGCAATTTGGAGTCTTAAATCTCCAAAATTTAGTCGATGCCATTCCTTTAGTTTCACTTTACAACCCTTCAATTTTTTACACACCCTTTCCATATGAGAGCCCGAAAAGATCTGTGCCCAAGCCTCCTCAATGACTGGTTTACAACTTTCCTCCGTCGTCCAAAAGGATTCAAATCTAAATGGTTTCCCCACCCTATTCATTGGGAAGGAAGTATTTAGAATGAGAGGATTATGATCAGAGCCTACAGCAGCATCCACAAAGACCATAGCTTGATCAAATTCTTCTCTCCATTTGGCATTGGCAAAGGCCAAGTCAATCCTCTCCATAATGAGATTCTCTGCAGATCTGTTATTTCTCCAAGTAAACTTAGGCCCCTTGAACTCCAAGTCCACAAGCCCACACTCATTCAACATATCACGAAAAGAACCCAGCCTCCTTTGACTAGGGATGTTCCCCCCCCCCTTTTATCACTGGAACAAAGGACTTCGTTGAAATCACCCATACATAACCACGGTAATTTCTCAGATTTTCCTAACTTCCTCAGCTCATCCCAAACCTGCAATTTCCCATCCCTACTTGGGCAGCCATAAACAAAAGAAGCAGCCCACACCGGAGAGTTACCTTTATCAGAAATAATAGTATGAACTATATTTTTTGTTGCGATTTCAATATCAATATCCAACTCTGAATTCCACCAAAGGGCTAAACCCCCAGCAGAGCCAACAGGATCCACATAACTACCAAAATCAAATTTTAGACTACGGCGGATGATCTCTAAAAAGACCTTATTATTTTTGGTCTCCATCAGGAACACGATGGAGGGGCGATTTCTACGAACAATATCACCTAAAGCCTGGCTTGTCACGGTACGCCCAAGTCCTTGACAGTTCCAGGTTAGGATCAGCATTGAGGCTGTGGCTGTTCCGGGCCAGCCACACGCCCTTTTTCCGAATTGAACACCAGCTGCGATTCAATAATTTGAAGGTCACCATCCAATCTATCAAAGGCTTGATGAACCGGGACATCACACAAACAAAAATCCATCTCCGAGGCGCCTTGATTGACATCCAAGCATTTCTTTGCCTTAGAGCTTGCACCTCCCCTTTTGAAATGTCTCTTAACACGTAAAGGTTTTGAATCTGAGATGGAGGGTAGAGGATTAGGATCAGGAGAGCAGAGGCGTAGGATTTTGGACCTACCAGACTCCTCCAAAGCATCAGAAGCTTTCCTTTTAATGAGAAGCTTGTTAAAAGAGGAGGCCAAAGACTCCCCGGGAGAGGAAGAATTGGTACTGGTTAAGAGGTTAGAACTAGGGTTAGGGTTGACGTTGGGGGAGAGTTGCAAAGGAAGGATTGGTATTTCTTTTGTGGGAGAGGGGTTTGGGCTAATATCAACAATGAGGGTCATGTTTGGGTTTTTATTAGTATGCTCATTAAAAGGAGATAGTGGGCTTTCAGAGGGCTCAGTAACAAAGTATTGGGTTTGTAAGTTGGTAGAATGAGACAAGTTTGGGATTGGGCTAAGGATAGCATTTGGGTTTGAGGGGGGGCAGGACAAACGAGTAAAATGATCCAGCTTCAGCCCCTTATTTTGAAATTGAACGTTCATATTCAAAGGATAAGGATTGAATATACCTCGGGGAATATTAGAAGGATTTGTACACAGGGGGGTACCTTCTTGCACCGAGCTCTTGACACGTGTCCCATGCAGTGCCAAAACCACGTCCTGGGAGTGTGGTGGTCTTGCTCCCGTAGACGTACGGTTAGGCTGTCCATCCTTGGTCACCACGTGTTCCACCAACGCGTTAAGATTACTCGCTCCCAAGTCAGCACTCTCCGGCTCCGATCGACGGCGGAGCAGCTGGTTTACACGAATTTCTGCCTCATCCACTTCATGACGAATCTCCTCAATCGGAGTTCGTGACCTCGTTGTGATACCAGCTCTTAACCCATGGCCATAACCAGAATTTAACTCCGCATTCCGAGGGGTGTATTTGCAAGCTCTGTTATCATGTCCAATCCTCCCACACCCATAACAAAAATCCGACAGCCTCTCATATTTGTAAGTTATCCAAAGATCTTTCGTCAGCACCGATGATTTCCTAAGCCAGAATCCCTTAGGCAGAGGGTTGTTAATATTAATCTCAACCCTTACCCTTAAAAAGCTTTTATCAAGGAGAATACCATCCGGTGAGCTCTCTAGAGCCAATAACCTCTGAAAACGCTTGCCTATGGTTTCCGCATTTGCTCTGTTCATTTTCCCAACTGGTAGCTGTGGGCACGCGCCCCGAAAATCGCCCAATTTTGGTTTGCGGCCCTCTTTGGAAAATACGGCGCGGCGAAACGCTTCGATTCAGAGTCGCCACTCGGGTTTTGGCGGTGAGGCACCCAAGGAACCGAACTCGAGAACGCTTGCTACGTTTTGCTTTGATTCGAAAAAGGGTTTGATTTGATTTGAAAAGGCATAGACTGGTCCGTCGTCACCTTCGATATCTGAGGTTCGGGAGCTAGGTTACGAGAGGAGAAGGGTTTTATGGCACCCCTCTCGCCCAATCCGGAGATCGGTCTCTACTCGGGCATTTTTAAAACATTTGCATTTTTCTCTCATTTGATCATTTTTTTAGCCAGTTAGGGCGGGGGAACATTTAATGGGGATTAATACTGTAACAACTTGCAGTTATATGACAAAAATATTTATGAATGATGATTTGCTTGCTTGAATTGAATTAAACGTAAGAACATAGATTGAGAACAAGCACTGTAAAGAGTTCGGCGAGATGATGTACGCTACTCATTGGGTGCGTGAGCAGGTAACATGCTGGCACGCCATGGTGGAGCCACTGCACGCCAGCACACCCTGCGCACGCCACCATAAGGCTGGCGTACACTACCTCTCTGATTTCTTACAGCTCTTGCTCCGCAATCCTCTGGGCTCTGGAATGGACCAGCGCACACCCAGGACAAACCACACAACTAAAAGATAGCTTTGAATACATATTACAGGCGGACAGATATAAGAAATGGCTAAGAGCCATAAAAAGGCAGAGCAAGCCCCATAAACAGAGTGGGGAGGAAATAAGAGGCCAAGATTGAGATATGATGTAAGGGCCAAGCACTGGCTTGTACCAAACGTGCCGTACGCCACCCTACGGGGGCCGTACGCCAGGCTTGCTAGCTAGTCAGGGTCTGGCTTTACACCATCTGGGCTCTGGAGCATGACCAGAAGTAACCCAGAGGCCTTAAAAGCAGGAGAAGACACAGGCATTGAAAGGTACATTTACACAGTTCTAAGATACAAAAAGCAGTAAACTGATTGTTAGCATGCTAGGAGGTGATGACCTAAAGGAAATAAGCAATAAAAGGGCTCCTTCATGATCCCCACGCCAACTGTGCACGTACAGCCAAAGGGTGGCGTACGGCTTGAAGGAGTTGGCGTGCGCCATGGGCTAGCCATTACGACTGATTTGTTTTACCAGAGGAAGGCCTGGACTAGTATCAGTTACTAGCCAGAACCTTTCTGGTTCCCCTCAGGGTCTGAAAACAGAAAGCAGCACAAAGGTGGTATACCTTTTGTGCAAGAGATGAAAGGAAGAAAGTGAGCTTTGGGGGTTGAAGATGGAGGCTGTGTGATGACTGATCAGTGGAGATGAGTGTATGGGTCTGTCCCTTACTCTTTCAATGGATGAATGAGAGAAGGGGAGGAAGAGAGAAAATGGGCTTGGAGAGTTAATGTGCTTAACCTTTGCAAATGAATGCAAGGGTTGGCATTTATAGAGGAGAGAGGACTGAGGCCAGAGGTGATCAGCTGGGGTTAGGGGGGTTGGGTTAGGTTAGGAGGAGTCTCCATGCATTAAATGCATGGGACTTGCCTTGATGGGGTGTGTAGGAGAGAGAGGGGGACGGGCCTGCAGAAAGGGATGATCAGGGGGGCCTGCAGTGTACTTTGGTAGTTACAAAGTTTCGAGCACGTGACAGAAAAGCGGTGATTTGACCGGCCTTGACCCTCCGTACGCCACCTTCAAGCTGCCGTGCGCCAGGTCAAACTCAGTCAACGGTCGATGTCCAACACGTGGCGAATTCCTGGCGCACGCCAAGGAAAAGGCGGCGTAAGCCAGGTATGGCTTTGCTGAGGTCTATTTGGCTCTGGACTTGAAGGGTTTGAAGGGGTTTGGCATGGTTTGAAAGAGGAGGGTCCAACACTCAAAGCTCACGACCTTCCATCGACCTCGGAAAGTTTTCAACCGTTTAATCATCATAGGGGAAATAAAAGACCGCGAACATGCTGATCCGGATGGTCCAGAATAGGGTGTCTACAGTAGCCCATGGATCTGGACCCAGAAAGGACAGGTAGAGAACTCATGGTCTGGGATGGTCACTCCATCAACCAGGGGTTGGAGAACCATCAAGTTGTTCATGAACGACCATGGTTTGTTTTGGAGGACCTTCGATCTGTCCTCAAGATTTTCAAACCGAAACAGAAAGATGTTGTTATTCCAAGGGGTCACAGAGAAAGAGCCTCTCGTTTTCCAAGCCACCGTAAAACAATTAGTAATGGCCTGGGTATGAAGGGGTTTAGGGTTTAGAATTTTTCCAACCAAGCAGAGATTTCCCACTTCCCCTGTTTCTCCAAAGCCCTCATCGAGATCCAAAAACTCTACCTCTTCCATCGACAGATGGTAGGCAAAGTAGATGGAGAAAAACAAGGGGAAGAAGGAGGAGGAAAAAGATGGAAGGTTAGAAGAAGAAAAGAAGACGATTGGGGAGAAGAAAGTAGGGGGATGAGGGCCTGTAAGAGGGAATAAATGAAGAGACAGGGTTAAGAGGAAGGAAGAAATTTCCAAAAGTCGACGGTCGACAGTGGAAAAGCTAAGGATACCACCAGGGGTAAGGGACTCCCATTCTAGAGAGAGGGGCTCTCATTTTAGAGAGAGAGATATCTGTCTCCTAACTCTCCTCAAAATCCACCCCGTTTTGTGACGGTGAGTAATGAGTCCCACAATATGATTATGCAGGTCATTATCTAACAGTTAGGCACATATTGTAACTGACCAAGAAATATGGAGTAAGTAATTGCCAACTAAACTTATAATCATGTTTACACGAGGACACATAAATATGGAAAAAATCTTTTTAACAGCGGAATCGTGACTATTTTTTACGGAATCAATCACTTATTCTTCGGAAAAGTTTCATCAACATCCAAACCGTCAAAAATACTTTGTGACGATCGCGATGGATTGTTGCTATAAAAAACTTGTTTACAATTGAGCTGTGAATAAGTTTCTCTCCGTAAATATATGCGACCTCCAAAAATAATGAACTCAATTAATAAAGGAAACATAAATACGCATTGTAATCTGATAAAAATTGCTTTCAAAAAAAAAAAAAAAAATCTGATAAAAATTGAAACTTGTGAGGAATATTCCGACAGATGTCCTACTCTGAGCCATTTTGTGGACGTCAGAAGATCTTAATTAATTCATTGAATGTCCAAGAAATTTGTAAATGGTTGACATGTCCTACTCCGTGGCATTTCTTGGAAAGACGCTGGATTACGAATTTGAAAATTCCGTAGTGCAACCCGCACTGTAGGGGTTGTGGGGCAGCCGATCCAGCCGTCCACTTTGACGCAGACGGATTGAATTTAATTCGAGCTTCTATTAATTTGGACCATCTATTGATCGGATTAAAATTCAAGCCATCTATCACCAAAATGGACGGTCAAATCAACCACCTTACAGGATCCCGATTCCGCTAGATTACATAATGATATAGAATCAAAACATCTTAATTTAATTCATTGAACTATCAAAGAAATTTCGGAATGGTTGACATGTCCTAAGCTTAGGCATATTTTGGTCTTCACACTCATTTCAGCCTGAGACGAGTATATTATATTCTTCACTGCCGAAGAGCACGATCAGCAATCGGTACCCACGAGAAACGACCGGAAACTATACGAATCCGCCGGTATCTCTGAGATCGGCGGAGAATCACCGGAAAATACACCAAAGCAAATCGAGGAGTGAAAGATACTGAATTTTTGATAAAACGGTACGTGCCGGCGGGCTTACAATAATATACAACCTTGCTCCAAAACTTCTCTCTACTCGTTATCCTTTACTTCTCTCTACTCGCTATCCAAAACCCCCCCTCAACACCCAAATCAAACAGAGCTGTTCAAATTGCTTCCCCCAAAAACATTTCATTCTCACTCCCGGTTTATAAAAGAATTTTAAAAAAAACAACATACTATTGCCTATTTTGGCTTATTTTTGTCTTTATTTTAAACTTTTTTACATTTGTTAGTTTTGCGTCAAATTTTTTATGAATGAATCATTGATTCATCATCTCAAGAGAAATTGGTAAAGTAAAAGCTTATGATCAACACTCAATTTCTTTTTATCTTTATTCAAATAATTATAAATTTGAATCATAATTTTTTACTTTCCATCATCTCTCTCCCAGGAAAAAATCAGAAAGAATTGCAACAATGACTACTAGTACCTGGTTGAAAACAATGGATACTAGTAACAAGGCCATCGGAATCGACCTCGGCACGAAGTACAGCTGCGTAGGGGTGTGGCATAACGACCGAGTCGAAATCATCCCAAACGACCAAGGCAACCGAACCACTCCTTCCTACGTCGCCTTCACCGACACCGGGCGCCTAATCGGCGACGCCGCCAAAAACCAAGTCGCCATGAACCCCCAAAACATTGTTTCCAACAGCAAACGCCTCATGGGCCGCCGAATCTCCGATCCCTCTGTCCAATCCGACATCAAAATTTTGCCCTTCAAAGTAGCTCCGGGTCCTGGCAACCATCCCATGATCGTCGTCAATTTCAAAGGGGAAGAGAAGCAATTCGTTGCCGAACAAATATCGAGCATGGTCTTGGTGAAGATGAGGGAAACGGCGGAGAATTTTCTTGGGCAATCGGTGAAAAATGCTGTTATTGCGGTCCCGGCGTATTTCAACAATTCGCAGCGGCAGGCGACGATTGACGCCGGAGCGATTTCGGGAATGAACGTTGTGAGGATTATTAACGAGTCGAACGCGGCTGCGATTGCGTACGGGTTCGACAAGAAGGGTTCAATGAAAGGGGAGCAGAACGTGCTGATTTTTGACTTGGGTGGAGGAAGTTCCGATGTTTCGATTTTGACTATCGCAGAGGAGGTTTTCGAAGTGAAAGCTATGGCGGGGGATACCCACTTGGGTGGGGAGGACTTCGATAACAGAATGGTGGATTATTTCGTGGCAGAGTTTCAGAGGAAGCACAAGAAGGATATAAGTGGAAACTCAAGGGCGTTGAGGCGGTTGAGAACCGCTTGTGAGAGAGCAAAACGAACTCTATCGTTGGCTTCTCAGGCAACGATAGAGATCCATTCATTATACGAAGGGATTGATTTTTACCCCACGATTACTCGGGCAAGGTTCGAGGAATTGAACATGGATTTGTTTACAAAGTGTATGGAGCTTGTCGAGAAATGCCTTTGCGATGCGAAAATCGATAAAAATTTGGTTGATGAAGTCGTCCTTGTTGGTGGGTCCACCCACATTCCAAAGATACAAGAATTACTGCAGGATTTCTTCAACGGAAAAGAGCTATGTAAGAGTATTAACCCAGATGAGGCCGTGGCATACGGGGCTGCGGTTCAGGCGGCGATTTTAACCGGCGACGTGCAGGATTTGTCGTTATTGCTCGATGTAACGCCGTATAGTTTGGGGTTAGAAATCGAGGGTGGGGTTATGACTGTTTTGATTCCAAGAAACGAGACGATTCCAGCTAAGAAGGAGCAGATTTTCTCAACGTTGTTGGATAATCAGCCTAGTTTTTTGATTCAGGTTTATGAAGTGGAAAGAGCGAGAGTTAAGGATAATAATCTGTTGGGGAAATTCGAATTGACTGGATTTCCCCTTGCGCTGAGCGGGGTACCGCAGATCAATGTGATTTTCGATATAGATGCGAATGGGATTTTGAACGTGACGGCGGAGGACAAGACGGCGGGAGTACTTAAGAGTAGGATTACGATAACGCACGATAAAGGGGGGTTGAGTAAGGAGGAGATTGGAAGGATGGCGGAGGACGCGGAGAGGTATAAGTTGGAGGACGAAGAGGCGAAGAGGAAGGTGGAGGCGGGGAACGCGTTGGAGAATTATGGTATATCTTCTTTCATTTTTTCAGTTCATTAGTTAGTGAGATATACTTAGGAAATTGATTTTAGCACTCCAAAAATTGATGGAGGGGTTCCAAAACGACGTCGTTTTATGTATCAATTCAGTGCAGTTTTGGAGCCCCTCCATCAATTTTTGAAGTGCCAAAATCAAAATCCTATACTTATGGGGCTGTGAATATGCTGTTTACATAGGGTGAATTCGTACCGTTCAAGAGTCTTTTGGACGGTTAGCATTTTAAAAAAAAAATTTCGGAGAAGAGTTAAGTATTTTGGACGGTCCGGATTCACCTCCATAAAACTTATTTGCCGAACACTCCATAAATAAGTTTTTCTCTTATTAGTACTATATCTTAGGCCCCGTTCCAAAAACCTTTTAAAAAAAATAAGCAGTTTATTTCACATTTTCAAATTCAAAAATAAAATAAATGAAAATTGATTTTTTAATTTTTTTTTTGCATTATATAAAAGATCTCATCGAGATCTTCCAAATAAGATCCATATTGCATATTTTTAGATTTCAATAAATTCATAATTTTTAAGCTTGAAATTGCCTTCTTAAAAAATAAGAACTTTTTTTTTTTGTTCCGGAATGGAGCCTTAAAGGGTTTAATAAATACGGTATATTAACAACGAAAGGAGGTCTAAATAACGGTACATATTTTTCAACTTTTGTAAGGCCCTGTTCCTTAGAACTTAACTTAAATCTGAAAATTTATTCCTTATTTGAGTTATTTGATAGATTTAAGTTAAGTTTAAGTTAAGTTTAAATTAAGTTCAAGAGAACGGGACCTAAAAAGAGTAGTTTTGAAAAAAGATGTTCCATCCCACATAAATCAAAAAAGGAAATTAAAATTGGTGATGAGTCTTTCTCTCACTTCAAGTAATGGGTCTCTCCGTTAACTAAGATTATTATTTTCTGATCCTTCAACTAGTAATAAACTAATATAATGATTCATTAAAATCAGATTTTATCGTTCCCCCGGCCCTCAAAAGTGTCACCTCCACTTTAATACTTACAAATACACTCGCATTGTGATTGGTCTCACACACACTGCATTGCGCAGGATTATTTATGGATGAGTTAGAACATGGGGATGAATTGAAAAAAGTTCAACATGAGCTAAAGGTACTTCGCGAGGAGCAACATAGAGAGGGGCAGGAGCGACAGAGAGAGCAAGTGGAGCTGGAGCTACTTCGGGAGAAGATGGGGCAACTTCTAGAGGAGCGAAAAAGAGAGCATAAGGAGCGACAAAGGGGGCAGGAGGAGCTGGAGCTACTTCTTGAGAAACAAAAGAGAGAGCAAGAGGAGCGACAAAGAGAGCGTGAGGAGCTGGGGCTACTATGGGAGGAGCGAAAGAGAGAACAAGAGAAGAGACAGAGAGAGCGGGAGGAGTTGGGATTACTTCGAGAGGAGCAACAGAGAGAGCGAGAGGAGCTAGGGCTACTTTTGGAAGAGCGAAAGAGAGAGATGGAGGAGCGACAAAGAGAGCATGAGGAGCTGAATATACTACAGGAGGAGCGAAAGAAAGAGAAGAAAAAGCAACGGAGAGAGCGGGAGGAGCTGGAGCTACTTCGAGAGGAGCGGCAGAGAGAGCGGGAGGAGCTACAGCTACTTCGAGAGGAGCGAAAGAGGGAGCACAAGAAATGTCAGAGAGAACAAGAGATGTTGGGACTACTTCGAAAGGAGCAACAGAAGCAGCGACAGAGAGAGCTGAAGGAGGAGGCGAGACAACGCAAGGAGGAGCAGATACTACGAAACGCACAACAGAAAGAGATTGTCGAACTCAAAAGCTTCATGATGCTGAATTTTGGTATAGGATGGTAAAAAGTTGAACTTAAGAAACCGTATTGCTCCTCATACTCGATTACCAATTTCATACTATGAGAACTATGGTTAAAGTGTATTTTACCATGGCACTCATCTGGGTTATGGCTAAAAAAATAAAGTCAATCACTAGTATACATTTCCATGCATTGAATTTAAGATGCATTTCAAATATTCATTTGTATCATTTTGTGACTGATGCTAGGTCGGAGCTAAAAAAACTTCAATCTAAGTTGGAGCTATTTGAGGAGGAGCGACAGAAAGAGCGGGAGGAGGAGGAGATACGACGCGACGAACAACAAAGAGTGATTGATGAACTCAAAAGCTACATGTTGCTGTAAGACCCCAATTATGCATTTCGTACATTAGCATACATTTTGTGGTGAAATTTTTTTGCACATTAATGCCATGTGAATTGTTAATTGTTTCTTCGATCTATTCTTTAGATGTGATACTTTTCTTTTCTTCTCATTTTTTATGGGTTTTGTCCTTTTCTACATCTGGTCAAGTACGTATTCTGTACTCATCCAAATTCTAACGTACTCTTAATTTGGCATAAGAAAAGGAAAACAAAACAAATGACTAGTTTCACCAAGAGGTTCTATGAGAATGGCTTAGCATTTGGCTCTAGTGTATCATGTGTTCTTTTACTTTTAGAAGGGAAGAAACAATACAAAAGGTTAATTAGCTAATTAAAAAATAAATAGTAACACAAAAAAGAGCAAGGGGCTAGATTTCTGGGCAATGAATTACTAGTATGTTAATTCATCATACTATGAAATTAATCAGTTGGTTTCTATTTCAAATATTCATATGCATCATTTTGTGAATCATGCTAGGTCGACAGAGGTTCACAACCACTTCAGATCTGCTAGTTGAGGTGGTCTGATTTGTTCGGTAGTACTTGTACAAGGTTAGTACGTATGTAAATTATATAGATTGGAGCGGAAATATTTTGCTTATATTTACCCAATGTGTACGTTTTATGAACTTTGATTAAATTGGTTGACATGTCATGGATCAAAAATATTTGTAAAATGTACTGTTAGATTCATGCTATGGTAGTAGTCTTGCCTGCCCTACTCATGGGCTGACCGCTGATGTGAGAGTGTTTATCCCGATTTCGGCTCGGTTTCTATCTGGGGTTTCGGTCTTGGTTTTTCAGTTGTTTCTTTTGTCGTTCGGGTGTGGTTGGATGTGTTTGGTCTTGTGTGTTTTCAGGTGTGGGTGTCGGCTGCGAATTGTTCTCTCTGGTCTTTATTTTGGGTTGTCTTTGCTTGTAGTCCTTTGTGGTGTTTCGAGTTAATTTGGTGTTTTAGGTGTGTGGGCTTGTCCCTTGTGGTGTTTTCATGGTTTTAGATTTTTTTTGGTTTGATTGGTTTCTTGTTGTCCTTTGGTGTTGGTTTTCAAGTGGGCATGGCGCTTTTGCCGATGTGGCCGAGATTAAACATCCGTTTAATCTTTGTTGTCTTAAATGGTATCTCTACAATTTGAAATTATGTTAAATGGTCATTGATTTTGCAAATGTACTTATTTGAGCTGAAGACAAGATAACAGTATCATGATATTTTGGTCAAAGGTAAATGACCTTGGCTACATGGGATCAGTTGATGGATCCCATGATGGTCTTTGCGAAATGCTTTTACTAAAAAGTTATTTGAGTTTGGCTTGATCGATCCATAACTATTTTAATTTCATCAATTCTTATTTATATGATTTAGTTGTTTTGATTCACTGAGTATGTGGTTAGCTTACGCATTAAATGTGATAATCTTTCAGGTGATTAAGATTAGAAGTGATCCATTGTACTTTTTTTTTTTTTTTTGGTCAAGCAGAAATTCATAAATATTAAACCAGTGCTAGAAAGTTTGAGGACGAACTACAGATACACAGCAAAAGAAAACCTAAACTAGTCAAGGATCTGCATAATGTTTAGGCAGTCCCAGATCAAAAACTCCCAAACGGATATTGGAGCTTAAGGACATTAATATTGTCATTCTATTTGGCACATGTTTTTTTGCCCAAACCCAGTTCTTCTTTCTGCTCGGCATACTTCTATTGATGGGTTTTGCTTGGGTGCATCGTCCCCTGTTGGAAACATGTGCAATGGGGCAACTTAAACGCGTTGGAGATGCCATATCAGCAATTTTTGGGACGGAGTATAACGGCAGGGGTCTAAATTTGGGAATTTTGTTAGTACAGGTGTTTAATTGAAATAAACTTAAGTTCATGTGTCTAAATTTGAAAATTTTGTTAGTACAGGTGTTTAATTGAAATAAACTTAAGTTCAGATGTCTCTGTGACATTTGGTACAAAATTCAAGTGCCATTTTGAAATTTTTCGTAGAAGAAACCATAGACAACTTTGTCATTTTTGGACATCAGAAGTTATTCAATGAACTAGTCCAAGAAATTTTGGAATGGTTGACATGGCGTGCTCTTAGTCTGAGGCATATTTTGCTAAGACGCTAGGAGATTATTTGATGGAATGGAATCAGAAGATCTTAATTTAATTCATTGAACTCGTCAAAGAAAGTTCGGAATGGCCAGTTGACATGTCCTAAGCTTAGGCATTTTTTGGTCTTCAAACTCATTGTTCTTCTTCTCTGCCGAAGCGATCGATCAGCAACCAGTACCCACGAAAACCACTGGTAAAAACGTCCGGAAGCTGTACTAAACCGCTGGTATCTCTGAGATTGGCAGAGAATTACCGTAAAATACATCGGAACGAATCGAGCAGTGGAAGATGCCGGATTTTTGGTAAAACAGTATGTGCTGGCTTACAGTATCTACAACCGTGCTCCCAACTCTCCGGCATCTTTCTTTGCTGACCCCAAAAAGAACGCTCTCCCTCGTCCCGTTGCTTGTCCTCTATTTCTCGGTGTTTCTCAAACACCAAGTGTCTTAGTAGTGATGATCAAATGAACAAAACAATGGATACTAGTAACAAGGCAATCGGAATTGATCTTGGCACGATGTACAGCTGCGAAGAGGTGTGGCTAAATGGCTGAGTCCAATGCCTTGTTTGGATTGAGATTTGAATTTTTTTTTGAAAAATAGTAAGGGTAATAAATTGAGAGAGATAGAGAAAAAAATATTAAAAATAAGAGGAATCTAAGAGATATTTTTTGAAAAATGATTTTTGAAAATCAAAAGAAACAAGACATCAAATCATCCCAAACGACCAAGGCAACCGAACAACCCCTTCCTACGTCACCTTCACCGACACTGACCGCCTAATTGGCGATGCCGCCATAAACCAACAAAACACCGTTTCCAATGTCAAACGCCTTATCGGCCGCCGATTCTCCGACCCCTCTGTCCAATCCGACATCAAACTTTGGCCCTTCAAAGTACCTCCGGGTCCTCGCGACAAACCCATAATCGTCGTCAATTTCAAAGGTGAAGAGAAGCAATTTGCCGCTGAACAGATATCGAGCATGGTCTTGGTGAAGATGAGGGAAACGGCGGAGAATTTTCTCGGGCAATCTGTGAGAGACGCCTTGATTACGGTCCCAGCGTATGTCAGCAGTCCACAGAGGCAGGCGACGGAGGACGCCGGAGCGGTTGCGGGTATGAATGTTATGAGGATTATTAGAGCATCTTCATGGATTTTAGAAGGGGATGGATAGTTATTTTAGATGTAAAAAGTGATTAAAAGTTAGTTAGATGTAAAATAGAACCCACATCTCTCCAATGGTGAGATGTTAAACAGGGATGGATGACAACCACTGCCTAGTGTAGTTGGTACGTCATTTCTCCCTTATGAGGGAGGTTCTAGATTTGACCCCTGTTGGGGCAATACCTTTAGGGTCCCAAGGTATGGATAGCTTCTGGATTCCGTGCTAACTCTAACACCCCCTACTAGCCCCCGCTGATATATGACGATTGAAAAAAAAAAAAACAGGATGGATAATTAACTAACTTTCCCTCCTCCTTATTTTTTCCCAACTTTCTCAACCCTAATTCAAGTACTACTTCCGTTGAAAAATAATTTTAGTATTCGGTAATTCGAGAACTTAAAAAAAATTATTCCAAAAAAAAAAAAAAAAACTCGTGGTTGGTTGGTACCGATAATCGGGTCTTGACTAACGCACAAGTAAGCATTACAAATTGCTTCATCTTGATCTGAGTTGAACGATTTTCCTCTCACACTACGACTTCCTTCTGCCATAATTGATACACTATTTTTTTTTGGAGGGTATTTGTGAAGGATGAAGAAAATTTTTGTTGTCTAAAATCTTATTAACACATTTATAGACATTGAAAAAAAAAAGACCGTTGCAATTTTTTTCCATCAACAAAACTGACCCAACGGTCGGATCCTAATTAAAAAAAAAAAAAAAAAACCAACAGTCGGATTGGATGGATTCCAACCCAACTTTACTCTTTCTCATCTTGTCATCCATTTCTCTCTCTCTCTCTCTACAAACACAGACAGACGCCACAGACGCCCCCCTCGATCTCAAACCCCTCAAACCAGACGACCTCTCTCTCTCTCTCTCTCTCTCTCTCTCTCTGCAGCAGACCTCTTTCTCTTTCTCTCTCTCCGGTTCAGAACCCAGCCCTCCTCTCCCTTTCTCTGAACCGAAGGGAAATCACAGCCGGAGGGGCACAACCGGCGAGAGTTTCAGAAGGGCATAGCCGGCGGCGTGCATTTGTGCCGTCCATGGATCGTCAAGAATCGGGGTAGGAGACGGTCATCTCCGGATTCCGGCATGTTCTACCAGATTCCGGTGTGTTCTTCCAATTTCTGACGATTTTCCGACGAAATCAGGCAACCTCCGGCTGTCCAAAATTCTGGTACAATCAGTTGGTGATGACCTGTCAATTTATAGCTGCAGCCAAAAGGGGATGCAAATATACATCTCCCTTTTCATTTGTGCTATTTTCCATCTCTGAATTTATTATTTTCCATCCCCATTGGAGCAATTTTTTTTACATCTGGGTGCTATTATAACTATAGCACCTGGTTTTACATCTCCATTGGGGATGCTCTTAACGAGCCGACCACAGCTACGATTGCGTACGGGTTGGACAGGAAGGGTTCAAGCAATGAGGAAATTGTGCAAATTTTTGACTTGGGTGCAGGGAGTACTGATGTTTCGATTTTGACTACAGAGACGCTACAGTTCCCGACAACCAAGGGATCCGATTGGATCCCGACACCCCGCCGGGACCGTTCCGGCCACTAGACGGCCGATCCGAACTATTCAAAAATTCTAAAAAAGAAAAACAAGTGAGCCTAAGTGGGAATCAACGGCATCCGATGTGTGTAGGTACTCGATCCAAATACTTCATATTTTTGGTATATATATACTAGTATTATCCCGTACCTACGACACTACGCATCCTTGTTGGAAGGGGATGACAGTTGTATAATTTAGGTGAAAACCATAGGTACTCAACCGGGAAGTGGGATAATGTACTACAGCCTTTGGATCAAATAAATCTAAACCGTTCCAACAACTTATCTTCACACCCTTCTGTTTTATAATAGAGATATACACATATATAAATACTCCAAACATAGAGTGTTTGGATCGAGTATCTATACACATCGGATGCCGTTAATTCTCGTGAGGGCCCACTCAATTTTTTTGTTTTAGAATTTTTGAACGGCTCAAATTAACCGTCCGGTTGCCGGAACGGGCTCGGCGGGGCGTCGAGATCTCAATCGGATCCCTTGGTCGGGAACCATTGACTTTTCTTTTTGACTATGGAGTATGGAAGACGAGATTTTGAAGTAAAAGCTACGGCAGGAGATACCCACTTGCGTGGGGAGGATTTTGAGGAGTACCTTAGCGAACTGTGGCCTCATATTTTGGCAGGGGTTTGAAACTTGGCTTCTGTGAAAGAGGGATGTGAAACCTTTCTTGTGGTTATCCTTGTAAAGTATTGGGTGAGTGTTGCTTTGCATCCTATGCAATCTGTCGGTGAGAGTGAAGAGTTCTTTTATGTGATTCTACATCGACTTGGGGCGATTTGCTGATTTGACGGAGTCTCTTGACATTTCTGGGTATCTCATATTGATAGAATGTATAACTTTGACCTTTATGTTGTTGTGCTTATTTGAAGCGGTTGTTTTTCTAAGTATTTTCTCACTTATTCTAAGGTATTCTGTCTCTTTTTGTCATAGCTACAGAATGAACGACTCGGATTGTCAAAATATATTGTGAAACCAAACATTATTGAGTGGTGTTTGAATGGTGTACCTAGCAAAGCTCAAACCAAATTGGTTCATTTGGGCTTCTTGGATTTTACCAGGGACTAGTCCAGCTCTTGTTTTGAGTTAAAAACGTTTTATAAACCTTTTGGCATATGGCTGAAAGAAAATTATTTTCATCAAATTGACCCAAACTAGTTATATGTCGGGCATTTCATGTTTCTTCAAAAATATTTTCTTTTACAAGTCATCTTTTAAAAAATTGCTTGGGGGGTGTCGCAAAAATCATGATGCCTTATAATTATGAGGTGTCTTATGGATGGGTGAAGTAAAGGTTTAAGAATAGATAAACCGGATACTTGAAATTAATGATCAATTCGAGACATTGTTTTCAATATCATCATCGGGGATATATCTGAGGCCGAGCTTAGGAATTTGTGTAATCAAATATGGGGTACGTGTCTAGCTAGTGTCTGGTGGTCATATATATTACGGTCTTTGATAGGTGCACAATATTCTAACTGCTCAAACTGTTCTAAGTTTCTATTCTTGAATACTAAACTTAGAGTTGGATTTGGATTTGGAGAAATAAAGCATAACTTTTTTAAAGCTTTGTACGCCATTATGTAGCCTAACCTTGATGATTTTTTGTTAGATCATTAGCGGGAATCATGGATCGCTCTAAATAAGCAAGTTAACATTCTTGGATACATGCCCATTCAAAAAAAAAAAAAAAACGAAAACACTGCCAAACACCCCCTGAACTTGCTGTTTTTCACTTATGTTCACATGAGTTCCCATGGAAATGGAAACATTTCGACTACCTTGATGGAAAAGGGTGGTGGGATTTATCAAGATAAATGGGTTTGCTTACGGTGATTTTTGCTTTGTTATTGAAGAACGATGTCTGAAAAATCCGATAAATTTATTTCTGCTAAAACTTCAAAAGATATGGAATCCTCCAAAACTGAATCGAGTTATCTGCCTGGGGCTTCGAGGCCAATTATGTCGAGTGCGAAGTTTGACTTCTTTTTTTCTTTTCTTTTTTTTGTATTAACTTCTTTCTTCTTCTTCTTCTTTTCTTTTTTTGAGAATTTATTTACACTAACCTAATTGAACATTTATTATCTTTGCACCCAATTAAATGTCGCCACTTGTCGAGACATGAGGCCTTCTCACTAATCGGCACTTTTGTTTAATATATATAGTATAGATAGAAATAGCTAGATAGATATACTGCATATTTTATTTTCGAGACTCATGATTGTTCGGGTCAATTTACGTGCACCTCAACTGAACTCTCCTTGGTAAGGTCAAAGACAAGTCATTCGTGCAGGGGCTAGGGAATTCACAAAGAATTATTCCATTGCGACTTGACCCTAGGCTGAGTTTGGATGGCAGGCATCTTAGGGTGGAATGAAAATGTGATTCCAAAACTCTAAGATTCCTACGTTTGGGAAGGGCTGGAATGAAAATTTGATTACTAATCTCCCAATCCAAGAGCAATCACTTTCCTAAACAAAGGAGGAATCTGATCACTCCACTATGGGAATCTGAGATTACGGGGTAATCTTATTATGGGAGCAAAATGAAAGATTAAAACTTTCCTCTTGTACCCCTCATTCTCACATTAATTTGGTCTAACTTTGTTATGGAATTATTTGTTTATTTGTACTTCAATAAGATTTGCTTTGGTTAATTTTTCATTAAATTTAGTTGAATTATTTATTCATCTTGTGAGAGGAAATATAAACCTATAAAAACATGAATACACTTGAAAAAAAAAGAAAATAAAAACAAAAGTAATTAAAAAATCTGCATATTTTATATTAAAAACATGAATACACTTGAAAAAAAAGAAAATAAAAACAAAAGTAATTAAAAAATCTGCATATTTTATATTATTACTTTTGTCTTCGGTACACTATTTTCAACTTTTGGTCATTAATTTTTATTTTCCCCGTTTCTCTCATCAAGACAAACAAATAATTCAACAAAACTTAACAAAAGAACTTACAAAAATAATTTTTATTTTTTTGCATAAAGACAAAGTAATCCAAAACTAAAAAAGTTAAGCCAAATTAGTCTTAGTCGATATATTTTTTTCACTATGCGATTTCTAATGTAAAGAGTAAAAAAAAAATGACCAAAAATCCTTTATGAATGCAATGAGATGATATATGCATTTGTTCAAGGACGTTTGATACGCATGGGTAGGGTAATGAGTTGTCGTACTTTTTTTTTTTTTTACATGAAACCGATATTTCAAAATTGTAGTTTATGGGAATTGATGATGAAATTTCAAAAGGGCATATTTGGAAAATTAGGTTAAAAATTCATTTCATTCCTATGCTTTCAATGAGTAAACAAACGCTTGAATAGGATTTTTTTTGTTCCCTAGTTAAGAATCATGTGTTGAAACAAACACTTGAATGAGATTACCCATGAATTGATCATATTATCAAGTATGGATGAAATCGGTTCAGTTCGGTCGGTTTTTTTTCAATTTTACCACCGAACGAAATCATTCGGTTTTTATTTTTTCCAAGCCGACACCGACCAATTCGGTTCAAAAACCAATAAGTTCGGTTTAGTTTCGTTCCGTTCCGTTCGGTCGGTTTTAGTCGGTTTTCAAGCAATGGGCCAGTCACTATTTTTTTTAGCCCCATAAGCATGAATAATGAGTTACATAAAAAATTCCAAACACATGATTTTTTCCATCACAGTCCTTATTTAGTTGCTTTCAATGAGTAAACAAACACTTGAATAAGCCCAAGTTACAACTTTAGCCCATAATCACACATTCAACCATTATTTTCGGTTCAGTTTTGTTCGGTTTGTATTTATATAAAACCGAAACCGAACCGACTTAATTTTTTTTCAAAAAATCAAAATTGAACCGACTTAAAACAAAAATCAACCGAATTAAGCAAAATTCGTTCTGTTCGGTCGGTTTTTCGGTTAAAATTTTCATCCCTATTACCCAGAATCACATTCCTGGAAATAGAATAGTACTCATTCCTGATTCTCAATTGCTATCATCCAAACTGAGCCTTACGAGTCGAAACCCACGTATTGAGTAACTTCCCTTATTGGTCCCGAATATAGAGAACAATGAAAAGAATCAAATTTCCCTTTTCCATTCGGGACTCCAAATTCTAGTCCGAATATATATAGAAAAATAAAAAGCCCTCAGCTTCTGCGGCTTAGAGCAATCAACTATTCTCCTCCCATCAACAGTACGGAGAACACTACAACCCATCACCAAAACTGTCTCTGTGTCATCTGTATGTTTCTCTATTTCGTTCCCCTGCACAAAATTCATTAGTAAATTTGGTGTTGTTATAATCTTACGACGTACATGCATGACACGTATCCAATGATGCGATTGCTTAGAGATAAAAGTAGATGGATATCTCTCGACGAATCTTATGTTTAATTATATTTACCGATATGCATGCGATGCTTCACGTATGCTACGATTCAGTTGGTTAGGGATAAAAACAAGACATATCTCTAAATCCATTCTTGCAAGATTCATGATGCAAAACGCGATACTTTTCTTGTATAAGAAGTTTAGAACTTGTTCTGTTGTTGAAGAGCAAAATTTTGTGTTATGTAAGTTTTTATTCAATGTGTGCAATACGTTTTGTATTTTATATCTAACTTTTTTTTTCCTGATATCTACACTTGTTCGGGCATCTTACGATACTCAATACATACTTTTACTATACTATACCCAAAATGAAAAATATGATACACGATCAATTTGACAAAGTTGAGTAGGATATATAGGAATCTGAGTTTGCCTTGTTTATAATGTCCAATCATTCGCAATCCAGAATCCCCCCTAAAGCCCCCCTCGATTGTACACTACAGTTCACAGTAATCATTCTGCATGTATGAATTAATGTACAATGTTTTGTATTGCCTAAAACTCTTTAGGCTAGAATTCTTTGTTTCAAAAAATGAATGAAACGTAAAATTTACTGTAGTTATATATGCTTTTGGATTGAGGAGAACTTATGTTCTCTTACCTTGATTAATTATTTTCGCTGCGACTTCTCCTTAAGAAGATATGGCGATTTCTAATTTCTGAATGTGTGAGGTTTTTTCAGAACCTAGTTTCAAATTTCTGGTGGCCTCATACAGAGGTGATTCTTAGAAGACAAAAGGAATACAATTGCTTAGAAAGGATTTTCTTTAGATCCTTTTGATCGTTGTAACTTGTTTCAATGATTAATAAAATCCTTTTTTGCTGATCAAAAAATAAAAAGGATAAAAAAAAAACCCTCAAACACCAATATTGCAAAAATGATCAACCATTAGTTACAAAACTTGTGAGGGATACTTACGTGCTGTAATTTTTTGGTTAGGATTGATATCTGTAGGCGTTGATATGTTTGTGCGGTTGTTGTTTCCTACCTATTTTCGTATTGTGATCTCAAGTTGATTCCTAATTATCAACTTGTGGGCTGAGATTCAGATGATTGACGCGGGATGATTAAGGTGCCAACATAGTTGAGATGTTACATTTGTGTTGTGATGCTTTTACTTAGCCCTTTATCTATACTCTCCTTTCTTCTTCTATCAATAAAATTCTCTCTACCGATCGAGCATGGAAGTAGTTAAGAAACCTACCTTAACAAGGCATGTCGAGGGTAAATGTGTTGTTCCAGAATTTTAACAGTATTTTCAATTTCAATTTCAACAAGACAGATCCCGGCCAGTCGCTTTCTTGCAATGACTGAGCCTGACATTGTTTCTTTCTTCCCTTCCTTACCTTGACAGTGCCTTCAAAATGTGTTTCTCCTGGCCTTTCAAAGGCAAATAAATGTGTAGTTGTGAATGTGTTTGGTGCTACAAAATTTTATATGTTGGATTAAATAAGGCATATACCGTAGTTTTCCCTTACCCTAAGTATCTAATTTTCTATGAAAACGGAGTCCTCTTTTTAATAGAATCTTATTCTGTTAGTTCATTTATATTCGATTGCTATGGTTTATAAATTCATACGGTTTAACATATCATCTAACGTTGGCCTATCAAGAGAGTTGTACGAATTGAGGGGCATAATTTCTCATCGCTTTCTTGCAATGAGTGAGCCTCACATTGTTTCTTCCGTTCTTTACCTTTGCAATGCCTTCAGGTATTTTATTTTTCCCAGACCTTTTGAAAGAGAAACGTTTTGTTTATTTATTTGTATTTGCTTGTTCTTGTTTTTCAAATTCAAACAGTCAAAATACCATCTAACATTGGCCTATCAAAGGGTTATATATATGAAGGGGCAAGAATTGCTATTGAGTTTTCTTTGTAATCTCTTTAAAAGAGTATATTAACTTATCATTCTGTTAACTGGTCCTTTTCATATTTTGTTTTCAGACACTTTGCTTTGGTGATAGCTAGCTCTCTTGCTCTCACTATGGCAGATGGTGCCGACAGAGAAGTTGAAAACTCAAAGGAGTCGGAAAAAGAACTAAATAGAGACTGGGCTAGCCTTCCAACTGATGTTCTTTGTTTGATGCTTCCTCATCTCTTTCTTGGTGATATCAAGCGGTTTCATAACGTCTGTAGATCATGGCGATCGGTTCCCACTGATCAAACGGTACAATCTCCGGTGCTTATGTGCCTTGGGAATGATAGCATGAGATGCAAATTCTTCCACCCACTCTACAGAGACTCTTACAGCATGCACATTCCTGAATTATTCCGTGCAGTACCACGGTTTTCGAAAGACGGTTGGTTGCTTATGTCCAGAGGAAAGTACTCAGTTTTCTTCTTTAATCCATTCACGAAGGCATTGATTAACTTGCCTGATTTACCTAACAAGTACAATTTTGGAGGGATAACATTCACATCCTCTCCGACATTGTCCGATTGCAAGGTTTTCGGCATTCGTGTCGAATTTGAGGAGTTGTTTTCGATATCAACCATTTGCCGTGGAGAAGAAAGTTGGCACGTATTGCGTGGTGAAAATAACTTACCCTTTTTCCTCTCTCACTGTAATCCAGTCTTTCACCATGGAGAGTTCTATTGTTTGGGTCGACATGGGAATTTGGGAGTCTTTAATCCTGGTGAAGACCATTGGAGAGTCCTTGACAAGCCTCATAGGCAGTCGCCATTCGATGATCCCATCGTTTCACACGAGCGCAACTTTTTGATGGAATGCAATGGGGAGCTACTATCAGTGTCTATGAGTTTCATGGGGAAGTTGATACTTGTTTCGAAGTTGGATAGTGTTGAGATGGCATGGCATAAAGTTGACAGTTTGGGTGACCAAATGTTATTTGTGAGCCACACATCTTCTCTTTCAGCAAAGAGAGTGGTACAAGGAATGGAGAACAAGATTTATCTTCCCAGAGTACATGGAAAATGTGGGGTGTTCTACTCTCTAGCCAGTGGTTTGTTTCAAACATTGGGAAATGATTTTACTCATAAGGATTTGCATGGGACAGGGGAGCTCTTGAGTTGCTGTTGGATTGAGCCAAAAGCTAATACTTCTTATTCCGAAGAAGAACTCAACTGGTTTGAAGACGCTTGGGTAAATCTTGGGGTGGAGTACTTGAACACTAGAACTTCTCCTCACGGTGTTTAAAAGTAGCCATGTTTTCGTTTACAAGTGTTACTATTCTAATTTTCTCTAGCTCTTTGAATAGTCTGATTATCTTTAGATTATACTCGGACTCTATCTTTGGATGACATCTTGTTATTTTCTTGTGGGTGATATTATATATTTTCTTGACGAGCTCTTGAATTGTTGTTGGATTGAGCCAAAACCTGCTCGTTATTTATATCGAGTGTTGTGCCCCTGGAGTGGATCGAATAGAGCCAAATCACATGCACACAAACACGAACACGGAGATATACAAACACGAACACGGAGATATACATGGTTTTCCAAAATCGAGTACGTCCACGGAGATAAACCGGAGCAATTATTCAGACGACGGAAGCTTTACAAGTGAAGTCTCTCACCTCACCACATTCTCTCATCTCTGACCTACATTGCTGCAACTACATACAGACCTCACAAATTCCTTCTCTGGTCTCTCACTTAAGAGAGATACCATTATAGAGGCCAGGGGTCTCCTTTTCCGACTAAGCTGGAGTACTAGTTTTTATTTCAATCGGTAACAAAGTTACATTCAATGAGTAACATTATGGGATGCTAGCTTTAGGTTGTTTTGGTTGTAGGTTGTTGGGGTGTTCTCGCGGGAATGCGGTTTTTGTTTATAGGTTGTGGTGTTTTAGTTGCTTCTTGCATTCCTTTAGGTTTGGTTCTCGGGTGGCTTTGTAATCTATATAAAATATTTTTTGCCGATAAAAAAATACTCAATTTTTTTTTTTTGCATCATATATAATTAACTTTTGTAGTGTTTCATGCAATCTCATATATTGTTTGATACGAGTATCAACACACTTAGATGGGGGCTCCATTAGAGTTGATTCCATGTTTTTTTTCTTTTTCTAATAACTCAAGGTAAAAGGGAAAATTTAAAAACATTTCGACTAATTCTTAGGAACCCAATCAATCCTACCATCAACTAGCAGAGAGTCCAATTAAAAATGAAACGCACTCATGGACTGACCATCAGAGTTGATGGCGACCATCACCAAACGGTTTTCAATTCTATCAACATTGTAGGCATAGGTGGCACTTATTCAGAAGTCCCGGAGCATAGTCACGTGATACTCCAGACCACTTCGATCACAACCACACATTCTCGCGAGATCCACGATTAAGTGTACAAACCAACGTATGCAATTTAGAAAGTTTTAGCCACGAATTAGCATCACTGAAAAATAAACTCTCTTTAATTACGACAACGGTGGAACAACACAACTGTATAGCGACTAAAAAATGAACCGAACTTTTTACTTTAATCAAAAAACCTAGAGACCAAAGAGTGAAAACACCATTAAGAGAGAGTATGTGGAAATATTAAAAATACCAAGAAGGCCGTAAATGTAGATAAAATGTACTATATGAATACACACAATGTTAATCATGCATGCAAACATTGCTCGAATCCAATAAAATAATGGTGATGGCATATAGACGAGAGTCTGAGATTGTGGATGGAGGGAAGATAGTGGCAGAGAAACGTGGGTAATTCTCAGATGGCAGCTAAAAGTAAGGGGAAAATGACAGAGGGAAATGGTGAAAAGTTAGAAAACCCATCCACGGTAGCAGCTAAAAGTCAAGATTGTCCAAACCTCTAGCCTCGAGGCTCCCCAATCAGGGGGCTCAATTGGAAAACTTGGTGCAAAAAGTGGTGGTCGCTTACAAGCCCAAAGAAGGCCAATCCACCTTAGGGCAAGCAAGTACGGATTCGAACTAAAATTTGGAGTCCCGAACGGAAAAGGGAAATTTGATTATTTTATTGTTCTATATATATTCGGGACAAATAGGGGAAGTTACTCAAAACGTGAGGGGAATATATATGGTAAATACCCATCGCTTGGTTGATGGGTTATACAATACAATACAATTAATTAAGATTTGATTTTTAGAGTCAGGCTGCAATCAAATAATTTCTTGTGATTTCCGTAGCCCCTGCACGAATGATTTGTCTTTGACCAGACAAATAAAAAATTAGTTGAAGTGCGTGTAAACTGACTCAAACAACCAAACAACCATGAGTCCGGGAAAAAAAAAATGCAGGTATATAATACATTAAGGGAGGATTACTGGCTTTGTTCGGTTCACCGTTTAGTTTTGGTTTTAGTTTTGTTTTCAATCATTACCCTATTTTTTTCTCCAATCATTACCCTATTTTCCAATTATTACTTTCTCATCTCTCTCTATCTCTCTCCAATCATTACCCCTATCTTCAATCATTACTCTATTTCTCTCTCTATCCACTATCAAAACTAAACTAAACTAAACTCTCAACCAAACACAACCAGTATAATTTTCCCTTTCCGTTTTTCCTTTTCTGTGCCGTATCTATTTGGTTTCCGTCTAGAACTCGGAAAGCTAACAAAACAAAAGAAATATTTTTCTTTCTTTCTTTAAATGGTCAAGAGTGTGGCTATTTCCTTTCTTGATCCGGTCAAAGACACGTCATTCAGGCCGGGGTTAGGAATTCAAAGGGATTACATATTTTTCACTCGTAATCTGGCCCGGAGAAATTGCCGAGTACAATTACCATAAATTGGAGAGTTCTGCACAGCAAATTTGGACATCTCAATTTTCACGAAGGTACGGTATTCCCCTGTGGGTCTTTTTTCTTTGAGTATATGCTTTATCGACAAATTTCTTATTTAATTTTCAACATCCATGTGTTTCTGTTCATGTTCATGCTAGATCTGTTCTCACCCTTTCTACTCCACTTTTTTTTTCCCTCCGTAAATCAAATTCTCCTACGAATTATGTTCGAGCTTCTTTGTTTTTTCAATGCCTCGTTTGACTTTTCTAAAAACATCAGTTTTTTATTTTTATTTTTGGCTCCTTTAGCACCAAAAGCGTAACTTATTTGTCTTTTTTATTGAGTCCAAAACCACCAAAAACAAAAAGCCGCTTAATATACATCAAAAATTTATTTTAATCTTCAAGAACTTTTCTAAACATCAATTAAGTTGTTACAGTTTTAGGGTAGATAACCCCTAATAAATCTGCATGAAATACATATGCAATACAACTTGGAAAATAAAAATAAATATAAGTAATCTCCAACCGAAATATCCAACGCATCTGCACATCGGTTAGCTTCTCGATAGACATGTTCGGTAGACACCGCATCAAATTCCTCCTTAAGAGACCTGCAATTACTTAGTAAGATATTACCGGTGAATGATTAGCCATTTCATGACTATTTCTATTTTCTAATTCCAGATTTCTCCCGTTTTCCGATTTTTTTTTTTGTTTCCAGATGACCAAAAGCAAGTCAAGAACTTGTTTTCCACCTGCTGCTCTATCTTGCCCTTGGCTAATGTTCTGTCACGGACAAAGCTCCAAAACACAAACCTTCTACAGTGTATCCAATGCTAGTTTTTGTGTCAAGAGAATACCAGATATCTCAGGCAAAGAAATATGTGCAAGCTTTCATGAATGGATGGTGATGGTAGACCGTTACTCCTCTGATTGCTTCCTTCTAAATATAATTTCGCTCGAAAAGATGGATTTGCCTCCACGGGAAGACGTGCCATATCAATTCTGGATACTTTCTGCACCTCCCACAGATGACAACTGCATTGTTGGATTCATTGGTGAAGATAGTCATTCCATAACGTTTTGCCGCCCGGGTGATGGTAAATGGGTTGAGCATACGTTTGAACCAGAGACTGGAACTCTTCGTGGTTACACTATATGCAAGGGGGAAATTTATTGCCATGGCCTGCAACATGGTCAAGCGAATCTTGTGATACTGGACATTGTGGATCATAGGGTTAAAGTAAGACACGTCTTAAGAGGAAGACCAGATTCACCAATAGTACCAGAGTTATTTGGGAGCGCATCATACTTTATTGAATCTTGTGAAGAGATCTTTCTCGTTCAAATGTTTATGCTTGGAGAATCAACGAGGAAAATCCGAGATATAGCTATTTTCAAACTGGACTTGTTGTATTTAGAATGGGTGAAGGTGGAGAGCATAGGGGATCGCACATTCTTCATCAACAAAGCTACCAACTGCATCTCGTGCTCTGCTACAAAATCAGGTACTTTGGGAAACTCGATATACTTCACGCAATACGACAATGAAAGTATGTACGTATTCGACGTTGAGGAGAAGTGCATCCATGCCCACTATCCTTGTCCATATCTTGGTCATAACGTTGCACAAAAACAGTGGGTGATTCCCATAAGGACATAGTAGGATCTTTAGTAGGGCATAATTGGAATTGATTGTTGCCATTCTGTCAAAGTTATATTTAGGATCGTATAAGTTGATTATGATTGGGAGTGCACCTTGTTTATTTCTATTCTTGAAAGAACTCGTTGATTGATGAATGTTGATTTTTTATCTTCTTGGCAATAAATGCATATATTTGCTTTTGCTACTGCCATGACCGTTATCATGATGCATGCCTTGTTTGGAGCAAAAGACCATTTTGGAGTGGAATTCGAAAGCGAGATCTGCCTAAGGATTTGGCTTTGGGCATTTATGCCCTATGTGTTTTTTGTCCATTAGATCAGCTCATCTCCTCTGTTTCAACTCATCATGCATTTTTTTTTTTTTTGTACAGTAGAACACAATTAATAGTTACACAGTCATTCTGTTGGAATTGATATGGTTTTTTTTTTTTTAATCATTAAAAGTGGGTGGGAGGGGGCGACCAGCGTAACAACCCCCTTGGGCGTGACTATAGGGCTCCTTATCCGCTGTGGAATGTTCGGTTCAAGCCATAGCTATTATCCGAGAGGAACAAACTGTCACCATAACACCACCTAGGTACAAATAAACATAAGTTTAACCCTCACACCCACTTGCCACTGGCAAGACTAGAAACCGAGTCTCATCTGAGAATAAAGGACACCCTACTCTCTAGGCTACCACATTGCATGGTTTGGCATACTTTTTTGTTATGATTGAGGTCAACTCCTGCTTATTTTGTTTTGTACTTTCCAAAAAAATTGTACAATCTGATTAGTCGAGTTGACTAGAACAGCACTATGACTATGTAATTGAGAAAACATTGAAGCGTTGTTGAATAGGATTTTAGTATTAACCATTAGAAAGACGAGCAGTGCTACAGACACCACACCAAAAATGCGGTGGCTGCCGTGTGGGGTTCATTCTGGGCCTCGCACGGATGATTCGAGCCAAATATATGCACAAAACAATATGCAAAAGGATCGATTAAAAGAAATCTAACCTTTTATTTCGGAAAGAGACTGCAAATATTTTACAAAGGGAGAGAGAGAGGGAGCAGAGATTTGGTTTTTAGAGAGAGAGAGAAGGCAAAACCAAAGGAAAACCTGAACTAAACAAAGAAGACGCGTCCTATAAAAAGAGGACTCAACAGTACTGAACAGAAAAAAGTAATTATTACAGCTTGGATGAAAATTGCCGGGTGCTCATAAGGGGGGCCCCATCGACACAATTATTTCACCTCAGGCTGGTACACCAAACTATTGACAAGGCCCCATAATTGAGCCTTTGAACCAAGACCCCATAATTGAGCCTTTGAAATTTATCTTCACGCTTTCATTATTGAACCTTTATCCGAAAGCTTGCATTATTGGTTCTTCTCTTTTCCCTTGCGAGAGGACAGCTGTTCAGCCATCATTTTAGTCATGATGTCCCAATAATCTGCCATGGTTGGTGCGGGGATTGTCCCATCATCTTCATATGGGTCTTGAGATTCCCCTGCTAAACATGTGAAAGGATTATTATCTTCTTCATTGCTTTTGGCCGACGTCATTGACTCATCATCGGCTGTTGAAGTAGTTTGGACTGAGAGAAGAAATTGGTTCTTCATAAAATCCATTGTTCTTAGCACTACTTCATTGTCAGATAAAGTTGGATTATTAGTCCTTATTTGAGCAGAAATTTCCAAGAAGGGGTTTTTGAAGGACAAATTTTCCCGCTTCTTGACCTGTGTCTTCAATTCTTGTGTTGCAGTCTTTATTTCTGCAAATGTTCTTTCAAGATTGATGCCTTTCCACCATCTGTATTGAAAGGTCCTTTCCAGAACTGGAAGCCCCAAATTATTCCTTCCCAATTGGACATCCCATTTCCATATCCATGGCATGCCAAAAGTAATCATAGTAAATAGGAATGATTATCCTTCTGCAGTATTTGTTCCGTGCAGCTGGGGATGATTCTGATTGAAGTACTCCAATTCTTTTTGTACCTCAATTGGCAAGTAATCTGCTCTTGGGCCAAATTTTGACCACCAATTAATGAACCAATTTGGTAATTCATTTTTTCCCTCAAATTGGGGACACAATTTCATGAACCAGGAATGCTTTCTCCTCTGGTTTGATAGTAAAAAGTCCTTGTCCAGGCGTCAATGTAGTCCCAGTATTTAAACTGGACTGGTACTCCATTTACACCTTTTATTGTAGTCAAGGTTTTAGTTTGCTGTGGGTGTATTCCCCACTTTTGTATTGTAAGTACCTTTTTTATTATGGCCTTACTATAACTCATCGGACTTTTTGGGTCCGGCTTGCCCTCATAAGTATGGGTGAATTCCACCGAATTTGTTTCTGAGAGCATGGCTTCATATTGATAACGATATTTCCCCTCGGGGGCTGGATAACTAAGTGTATCCATATAGCGGGCCTTTATTTCCCACGGATTATATTGTTCATCCTGAGAGTCTAGGATTAGAATTATTTCTTTGGTTTCCAATGATTTGAAAACCTCTTCTATTTGCACCACCTCCGCCATTGAGAGTGATGTTGATGCCGAGGCAGCATCCTGTAGTGATGGATATTGAAGCTTGTGAGCCCTAAGATAGGCTTCCACATCGGCCTGTGTGACCTTTGATTTGCCATGGCCCCTCGAGAAATTTCCTCGTCCACGCCCCCTGTCCGGAGGTCTATTCATCATGCAAAATTAAACACGAGATAAAACGTTCAGACTACTTTGAAGCTCTTGTATTGTTAAGTGGAGGGACTCTATTTCCCAGTCCTGATCATCATCAGATCCATATTGTTGATAGTGTCGGAGCAGTGCTTCTCTTGCATTTATCCATCTTAATAAAGTAGACCTATTATGTGGTCTTTTGAAAATTGTCATCTCAATGTGGGTTTGAAAAACTTCCCTTCTCAATTTCAACCATTGTTCAAATATTGTTCTTTGCTGAACAAAGTTGAGAAGTCCCGGAGCAGAGCCACATGAAGCACAGTCACGTGATACTCTGGACCACTTCGATCACAACCACACATTCTCGCGAGGTCCATGATTAAGTGTACAAACCCACGTAAATGTATAATTATAAAATGTTTCGGAGATCACATGATTGTGCTTGGAGACTATATATTGAATAATTACTATAGGCATAGGTGATCCCCTGTCAATTATATATAATAGACAAAAGCAAGAGTTTTGGATTACACTTACACCATCTTCAGTTTCCTCTCAACAACGTTGTGCTCCGGGATTTCGCCTCCTTTTTTTTTTGGTCAACTACCCAGAAACTTAGGGTATGTTTGATAAAATTGAAAGTTGAATGCTGAAAAATTAAGTACTGAAAGTTGAATACTGAATTTTTTAAGCTAAAAAATTGTTTGGTAAACATATTAAGTACTGAATTAAAAAATGATAAATTAATTTTAGTTCCGATTCTCTCTTAATTTACTAATGGTCACAATGTACTTATAATAATGGTGGAATAATGATTGTGGTGGTGGTGGTGTGTTGGTGGTGATGGAGTGATGGCGGCGGCGGCGGCAGTGGTGGAGTGCTGGCGATAGTGGTGTAATGGTGGTGGTGGAGTGATGGTGATGTAATAGTGGTAGTGAGTGGTGGTGGTGTAATGGTGGCGGTGGAGTGATGGTGTAATGGTGACAGTGAGTGGTATCGATGAAGTGATAGTTGTACAATGGTGACATTGTGGTGGTGGCGGCGGAATCAGTGTGGTAGTGGTGATGGAGTGATAGGGGAGTGGTGGTGAAGTGGTGGTGGTGGTGGTGGTGAAGTGGTGGTGGGAGTGATGGTGGTGGTGGTGGTGGTGGCAAAGTGGTGGTTGTAGGAGTGGTGGTGGTGGTGGGAGTGGTTGTGGTGGTAGTATGGTGATTAAATGTAAGTACACAATAATTCAGCTAGAATTAAGTAGCTCAAAGCTACTTAATTTTTTTGAACTTTTTAGCCTACATTTTAAGTAGCACCTAATTTGTTAAGCAATGTATAATATCGTTATCAAACCTACTGAATCACTTATTACTTAATTGATTCAGTTTTAAGTACTGAATTTAGGTTATCAAACAAGCCCTTAGATTAAGAAAAAATAAGTCTAGGGTATTTAGCCCCAGCTGCTACGTTTTAAAAATTTTCCATTGCTCCATCTGAATTGATTTTGACTATCCCCAAAAGGCGGTGTTCCCAAGCAATCGGTTTTTCAATGGAGTCTTTTTCCATAGAAGCATGATGCATGAATTGTGAAGTAACCATTGTGAAGTACCATTCCGTAGCCTAGACCAGGAGGAGAAATATTTGTTATCAAGTGGATTAATATGAGAGAGAGAGACCAAAAATGGGACTTGTTGCGATTAACCCAAATGCACCAACATGCAATGGGAAAGACTATGGACAAGGGATACCCCAGTGAGAGGTTAAATGAGATGTGCAATTGAATTTAAGCCAAACATGCAGGGGTGGATGTGCGTAAAATTGGTTGATGTAATTAATGGACAAAAGCAAAGAGTTTTGGATTTACACTTAAACCACCTTTAGTCCACTCACTGAAACTGCGCTCCGTCCATCCCTATCAAGAGCCATGGCATAGCATGTATGCAATGGCAAGTATTTATGTTTATGTAATTATGTTTATATCCTACATATTGGGGTGATGGAGGAGGGGACTAGAAAGTGCAAATGAGGGTATTTTTATCACTTTAAAAAATGAATCTAGTTACTACTCTCTTGGTGCCGTTAGCAAAGGATTCCGCTTCAACCCACTTGGTAAAATTTATAGTCGATGGCTACTAGGATGAAATGATAGCCATTGGAAGCCTTTGGTGTGATCTCCCCGATCACATCCATTCGCCATGACGAAAATGGCCAAGGAGAGGTCAAAACCTATAGTAGTTCTTTGGGAGGTGCTCGCAACATCAATTTCAAAATTGAATTTTGCCATTTTTTCAATTGGTCTCGAAAAATCACGAGTCGAATTTCTCTCTACCTATTCGAGTATGCCCCAAATGAGATCGCGGGGAAAGAGGAGTCCTATTTCATGCCGGGGAAGACGAAGTTACATATGTAGTTGATTTGAAGGCTAGGTACAGCTAATATATCACTTGTCAGCACATGGACCATAATTTTGGTAAAGTTGATGGTGTAACTATATGATTTTGAAGTTGAAGGAGTCTAAGTGACTTTCAATACAAATAAAATGGGTCAAAGTAAAAAAAAATAAAAAAAATTTATGTAATACTACGTAACACGGTTTATCATACTAGTTCTTTTTTGCATACTAGTATATTTATATTATATTATATAGAGTAGCACTATTGGTATCAACAGGGTTGGTACCGAAATCGTAGGGACGGTCGTGCCGAGCCATCTCCGGTCACTGGATGGCTGATTCGAGCTGTCCAAAAATTCTATAAAAAAAATGATGGGCCTGCACGAGAATCAACAGCATCCGAGATGTGAAGGGTGCTTGATCCGAGCACCCCTTTTTCGTGTATATATGCGTATAACGGGTGCTCGGATCAAGCATCCTACACATCTCGGATGCTGTTGATTCTCACGCAAGCCCCCTCATTTTTTTTTTTATAGAATTTTTGGACGGTTCAAATCAGCCATCCGGTGGCCAGAGATGGCCCGGTGTGGCCATCCCTAAGATTTCGGTATCGACCCCGTCGGTACCAATATCATTTTCGTAATATATATGAGAATGCCCTTGTGGGCTAGTTCAATCTTGTTAGGTGAACATTACTAATCATGTTTTTGGTCTTATTTCAATGGTCATAATGTTGGAAATAATCGTTCGAATTTCTAAACCAAAATAATAGGAGACAACGATATAATCATAAAATAATAAGCCATACTTGATTAATAGTAGAAGATAAGAGTATAAGAGAACTGATGTGGATCAAGTCACGCGTAAAGTGCCGTTTCAAGAAGAGATATATCCCCGATTGCACCGAGTTGTGTGACATTCCACTCCCAAGATAAAACAATCCTGGGAAGTTTTGTGTGCAGCTAAAACTCTCCCCATGAACCAAGAACCGCCTGTATACTCAAATTATTAAAGATGTAGGTAATATACTCACAAAATATGTGTATCATATAATCTCTGTATATATGATCAGAGCATCTTTTTCTATATCATCCACTCCCACACCTAGCTACCTTTTTGTAGTAAAAGCTAGTATTCAAGGATAGCATTAATCATTTCATATAATATGCTCTTAAAGCTCTAATAAAAATGACTGGGAGTTGCAATGGATTTTGACCATAACCGACAACGTACTTAATGTCAAAGGTAATTAACATGGTAATAAACTATTTTAAACAAGTTTTTAAAAGGTTTTTCCAACACATAACAGTTCATCTTGTAGAACATAATACTTTAACGAATTTTGTTAAAAATCAACGTAATCGGATATTAGTGGTTGTTTATTTAAATCGGCAATTTTCAGTTCAAATTCCTATCAAAGTTTTACATTGAAAATTTGTGATTTTATCAATAACTTACTAATATCAAATTGATGAGTTAATATTTTTGTAGGACGAGTGGATTAATTTATATTCATTTTCTAAAGAGATTGAACCGTTTAGATCATCAAAATAGGATTAAAAATATGGTGGGTAATGTTCACCAATTTGTAAAAGGGGGTGAACGAAATTGGATTGTCAGAAGGAACAATTTTTTATGACCTGTTTAGACTGTTAGAAAGGCTTTTTAGTTTTTACCCACTTTTAAAATTAGACAAAAGTTTATTGATGAAATTTATTACCACCGACGTGTCACCCGGTGCGCCGAACGGGTGACACGTCGGCGATATCCGCTCGGCACTGAAAAATCATGGTTTACCGGTTACCCTTTAAGTATTGTTATTTTGATTTGAGAAAGGGTAAAATATAACTGAATCGCAAAGTGAAAGGGTTTAAATTGTAATTTCAATTAGGTCAAACACATGGAATCCCCGAACTGAACACTCTATAAGTTAATCCACTGTACTCTTGCGTACTCCTTTCTTTTGATCCATCCCAAACTTGCATTAGTAATGCAAACCGTTGATCTCGAATAATAGGCCTAGAAGAGTGTTCACGAAAAAACTAATCTTGATTAGATGCAGGTAGATATGTGAATTAACTCAAACTATTTTAAATTAAATTATTTCAACTTTAATTAAATTTGTCCAATTTGTACAAGTGATTCATACATACATCGGTATTCAATAAAAAAAATTTTGCTTATAAAAAGATGTTTTGCTATGCATAATGTTTGAGATCAACGGCCTAGATTATCAATATGCTTTCCGAATGAGCCCACAAAAAGAAGTACCGGAGGAGTATGGGGGATTGAGTTATGTAGGGGAGCAAACCCCAAACTGATTACCCTGAAAGTATAGATCTACAATAATCATTATTTTCTCTGCTCCACGTTCGCCGCCGTGTTGCAGGTCTCCCTCTCTGTTCTCTCTCTCTCTCCCATAACCAATTCCTGTTTTTCCCGGCGTGTGTACATCAGAAAGGAGATCCTTTTTTGGGTTAAAAAATAGCATACATCTTTGTTTTGGGTTCAAAAATAGCATCTTTAATAATTTTATTACGAGACTTTTGAAGCCTTCTGAAGCATATCTGTCGATCTGTGGTTCACTTCTAACACCCCTCCAAAGAATAGATCTTTGAGAAAGATATATGTACATGGAGGCCATATCTTGTTTCTGTTTGGTGGGTACGTTGAATAGCATCTTTAATAGGTATTCCTTCAACAATTTTGTTAGATTTGATTAAAGATAGAACCTTTTGGGTTCGACTACACTTTTGAAGCCTTCTGAAACAGATCTCTCGATCTGTGCTTCACTTCTAACACCCCTCCAAAGAAAATAGATCTTTGAGAGAGATATATGTACATAGAGGCCATATCTTGTTTCTGTTTGTTTGGTGGGTATGTTGATTATTTTCCTTTCATTGTTTAAGCATTGGTATTATTATCTTGGTTTATTTTCTTCATGTGGATGCTTTAACTGATTGGAGACTGGTTCTTTGTTTGTTAATAATCAATTTATTTATGGAGATTGTCAAACAGATCTGATCTGAAGTTCTATATGCATAGCGTTAGCATCACTTTTTTCTTTTCCTCTTAACCAAAAGAAAGAAGAAAAAAGTATAACGAATCAATCGCCGTTTGGTGAAACCCCCCTATTTTTAAGAAACGAATTGTGATGTTTTGAATTTGGATGTTTGAATAACCTTTCGATAGGTAATAAGGGCTTCTACTTTTGTCTGCAGTGAACTGGATGAGAGGTTGATTGTGAAACTGTTTTTACTGCACTGGTGAATTGTCCGTTCTGCTTTTGTCGAATATCTGTCGGCAATCACACTGGTCTCTCTTTCTTCTCCTTCTGTCTCAATGGCTCTTCCTTGAAATCAATTGTTCTTATCTCTCACTCCTAATCACATGCCATGACAATCACCAACTCTTATCCCAACTCTTTTGACTCGCCTCCCTCACGATCCCCGTAATGTCAATCTTGCCTCATTATTGGGTCCATCAAAAACAGGGGATTCAATTACTCCTCATTCGCCACCGATCTTCCCTAGCTAGCCATTTGTTTCTGATTTTGGGAATGCGTGTGAATTTGTTTACTTTGTGGTTAACTTGGGATTTCTTATGATTCTTAGTTCTTATCATCATTCTTTTGGCACTGTTCCGACCCAAGATTCTATTTCTAAAAAGCACTCCAAAACTCAAACATTATTCATTTACCTTCGAAGATTTAAATTAGTATTTCCCAAAAAACTTAGATAAGAATAGTAAATGGTGGTTGTCGTTGTGATTGTCTTTTCAATGTGAGTACCAAAACTCTGCAACATGAAGACATAGTTCTATGAAGTTTGAGATTGCCATATCCCTGTGAGAAACAGAATCCAACAACATCAGGACGTATATTGTTCGCCTAGACTCTTCCAAAGATTATTGTCTTCTGTTGTTGGCCCTTTCTTTTGAAGGAGGCTTTCCAATAATTTTTTTTTCTCACTGTATGTTGCTACTTTGCATAACATTATTGTATTCCAAACAACAGATTCAAAGTTATTGAAATCATTATGAAGAATATCGTAGATAACGGAAACCAGCAAGGTTAAAACAAGAAAAATGTTCACTACTTGTTTTACAATTATCTGACTGCTTTTGCATAATGTCTATGTTTCCCCTGCCTGCCAGATGTCCATAACTGGATTAAAATGGAGCTGCACTCACTCTTACTGCTTTGCTAGAAATATGAATAGGTGTTGGAAATTACGAAGTTCCGAAAGATAGTGTTCACGGTATGTATTTTACATTTGATAGGTGTTTTGTTGTTCCTGAATCTCTCCCTCTGCTCGCTTTTTTAAGGGTAAAAGTATATCTTGTATTGTGAGTTATTATATAGTTGGCACTTTAGAATGGATGTGTTTAGTACGCTATTCATACTTTGTGCATTCCAGTGTCGTGCTTGTATATTTATATTTATGATATGACAACGTTGAAATTTCACATTGTGCACCCTAATAGCGCTCCATCTACTTTGTTTCTTTAGTCAGACGTAGCCATCTCATGTAATTTGAGAAAAATTACCATCTCCCTTTAGTCAGTCGTAGCCATCTCTTGGTACAAACAAATTGATCATTTTCCTTCCACTGGTTAAAGCATCTGTATTCTTATCTTGGTTCATTTTCTTCATGTGGGTGCTAATAATTGGAGACTGGTTCTTTGCTTGTTAATAATCAATTTATTTACAGAGATTGTCAAACAAATCTGATCTGAAGTTTTATATGCACAGCATTAGCCTCACCTTTTTCTTTTCCTTTCAACCAAAAGAAAGAAAAAAATGCTTAAAATAGCGATTGCCGTTTTGTGAAAATCACCTATGTTCAAGAAACAGATGGTGATGTTTTGATTTGATTTGGAATGTTTGAATAGCCTTTTAACAGGCTTATTTTGGGGTAACAAGGTTTCCTACTTCTCCATGAAAGCTGTGGTAAACTGGGTGAGAGGTTAATTAAGAAACTACTTTTACTGCATTGGTTAATTTGGAAAACTGACGGTAATGAAGTTAACTAATGTTGTGGTGACTATCACAAAATTAGAAGGATTGGTAACCAGCCCCTATACGCAAGATTGGTAATTAGATGGACAATTTTTTTTTTCCCTCCTCTCTCTCGCCGGTGAGTGCCGTACCTCTAGAGTGATATAAACTATAAAGTACTTGCTGCAAGGTGCAAGGTTCTAAAAGTCGCTAGTTGGCTGGTTGGGACCGCCTAGCTAGTTGAGAGAGAGAGAGAGCGCGCTTTGCGCAATCTTTCAGGTTCCATCAATTCCTTTGGGGTCAACCCATAAGGAGCTCTCTCTCTCTCTCTCTCTCTCTCTCTCTCTCTCCGGTTAGCCACCGTGCTCCAATTATTATATACTAAATAATTCCTGTTTTTCCCGGCGTGTTTACATCAACTTGGATATGTTTTTTTTTGGGTTAAAAAATAGCATCTTTAATACTCATTCCTTCAACAATTTTATTAGATTTGATTAAAGATAGCACCTTTTGGAGATTTGACCAAGCATGGATCTGGTTTCTCCTCACATACAGGAAGTCAAAAATAATGAAGGATTTGAGATGTCGGCCAAAAGGTTTGTTTTCTTTCCGTAACAGATCGCTTAATCTGCCCTTCAGTTCTAACCCCTCAAAAGCAGAGATCTTTGAGAAAGTTATATGTACATAGATGTCATATCTTGTTTCTGTAAAGTGGGATGTTGATTTTTTTCCTTTCCTTGGTTAAAGCATTGGTATTCTTATCTTGGTTCATTTTCTTCATGTGGGTGCTGACGTCTGGTTCTTTGCTTTTTAATAAATCAATTTATTTACGGAGATTTTCAAACAGATCTGATCTGAAGTTCTATATGCGTAGAGTTAACCTCACTTTTGTTCTTTTCCTTTCAACCGAAAGAAAGCATAAACAATCGATTGCCCCCCGATTTTCATGAAACATTTGGTGGTGATGTGATTTGGAATGTTTGAATTGCCTTTTGACAGGCTTATTTTAGGTTAACAAGGTCTAGTACTTCTTTCCATGGATGCTGTGGTAAACTTGGTGAGAGGTTAATTGAGAAATTATTTCTACTGCATTGTTAAATTCGGAAAACTGATAGTGATGAAGTTAAGTAATGCTATATGTGATGCCCCCGTAGGCACAATCGGTAGTTAGAAGATGGACTAATATTTTTTCCTCCACTCTCTCATGCAGTGAGTGCCATACCACTTGAGTGATGTAAGGTATTACATGAATGTTCTAAAAGTTGCTAGGCGCCTAGCTGAGAGCACGCGCGCTCCGTATGGGCTGTTCCACAAAGGAATTGATGGCACCTAGAGGTTGCGAATAAAGTCTCAGGCCTCCACCACCAGACCAACCCCTTGGGGTTAAGGTTTTAGAAATCTGATTTCGTAGAGAGCTCTCTCCATATGGGCTGTCCCCAAAGGAATTGATGGCACCTTAGAGGTTGTGAATAAAGTCTCCGGCCTCGACCACCAAACCAACCCCTTGCGGTTGAGGTTTTAGAAATCTGATTTCGTATGATTTCTGCTGTTTCTTCAGGAATAGTATCCTCTCCAATTTTTTTCAACTGGGTTAAGAAAGAGCCACAGTTACTCGTATGTTTAACTGTTGTACTTTTGTAAAATTTTCAAGTAATGCATCTCCATTACTTTTAAGTGCTCGCTTTGCTGTTCTATTAACTAGGAAACCCTCATTTCTTCTTTTTTTTTTTAAAAATTAATATGTGTATTTTGGTTGATGCCGGATGGAAGTTGAACCTGTAATGGTGCTTGTGCTTATGTCTCGCTTTTTGATCTATAATAGTAGTCGAGTACTCCCCGGATGCTGAAGGGAAAAATCTGCTTCTGCTTGTTAACAACATTTTCCACTTGGCCAAAGCAAGGCTGCTTATCAAGATTGATGTTGATGAACATATATTTAGAAGCTGACAAATGTACCAAGAAGGATTCTGAATTTGATAGAGGTATCTTTATTACTGTTATTTACTTGTAGTATGCCAAGTGATTCTCATTTTAAAAGTCTTTTGCTTTTTTATTTATTTATATTGTATTTATGGATTTCATGGTGTATAGGTATGGTCTAGCAAACAAGTATGATTTGTTTTCAAACGTGTGATTCCTCCTAGTGTACTTTGTGGCCCCAGGACTAAACAGATATCCAAACCCTTCCAACAACGGAGCATTGGATGGCTTGAAAGCTGCCATTTTGTGTATACTTAGCGAAAATACCCATGTTTTTGTCTGCTTCCTATGTTTTTGTTTTGTTGTTCCAGGCACAATTGGCTTTTCCAAAATTTGTTTTCTTGTTTCCTTCATGGGGTGGGAGCTGGTGGACACACGTACATTGCACTGGCTGAACTTTAATTCCTCCATTCTGCTTTCTCCGAATATCTTTCTGCAATCACACCAGTCTTCTCCTCCACCTTTGCTTTCGCACGTCCTCCGTTTCCTCTCCCGCTTCTTCTGTCTCTATGGCTCTTGCCCCTCTCTACATCCTTGAAATCAGTCGTTCTCTCTCACACCCGATCATATGCCACGACAAAGTATTTCCTACGAGCTCTTTGGTTCTTTGTTTTAAGGCATACACTACTATTTATGTGCCTCGGATCTATTTCCCTCTGTTTCTTGATTTTCTAAAACCATTAACTGTTGGAAATTTAGAATGAAACTGAAATCAAGAAGCCTTCTTGCCAATTCAGCCTCTCTCCCTCTCTCTCTCTCTCTCTCTCTCTCTCTCTCTCTCTCTCACACACGCACACACACGCACATTTCATGGCTCTGGACATTCCCCTGATTCAATTGTAGTAGATTGCTTCAACGCCAAAACTCAAGGTAATCTTGCTATGTCTCCGCAGACTCTCCATCTTCCTTCCTCTTTTACTTTTACTTTTACTTTATATGTTTTTTGGCAATAAAATAAAACTATAGCTCTTGAGTTTTGGGGGGTTGGGATTTCCTTTACACCAACAATTTTCATCTGAGATTTAGTGCCAGCACATGACCAAACAAATTCACGACATGATATGTTAC